>CAUYQV010063429.1:0-34184 GCA_963574575.1 Galagoides demidoff
TGGTTCATCTTACAAGGGTACAAGTGAATCTTTCTATGAGTAGAACATGAACGTTTTAACACAATAACTAAGAAAGTTAGATGAAGGCTATGTTAACCAGTTTGATGGAAGTGTCTCGGATTGTGTGTGAAAACACCACACTGTACCCCAGAAGTGCATTAATGTACACAGTTACCATTCAATAAAAAAAAAAAAAAAGAATTGGAGCTAAAAAAGGAACCAAGAACTTTTGACACCCAGACACCCAAGGGTCTTTGGTCAGGGTCACTCAAAGATGAGCAAGCTGGGCAGGGTGGTATGTGGATGAACTGTAAGAAATATGAAGAATTTGGCAGCATAACATTTTCTGAGATATTAACCTGGTGGTCAGATCCACAGCTCAGCCACAGAAGAACAATGACAACCAGAGCTCCTGACACTCATTGTAAAAAGATCCAGAACAACTGGGCACTATTTAGGAACTTCGCATGGTCAAAGGAAGATCACCCTATGGTATCAGCCATTAATTAATTTCAGAATGTTTTAAAAATTTTAAGATTAACACTGGTATCTGTTATCCAGCTCTGAAGGAAATTTAAAGACTTTCTCTTCCTGCTTTGAAATACCTGTGTATACTTCCAGTGCCTTCTGTGTTTTATAAAACTTTGGCCTGGTCTATCAGCCTTCAAAAATTGGTAGACTCACCCCCAACCCAGTAAATAGGAAGGTCAAATGTTGTTGTCTCCATCTTGCAATGTTTTAATGATGTGGCACAGGCCATAATGATGGGGACAGACTGTAATCATGCAAAGCAAGCTTGCACCTTAAGTTTTCAGCTTACCATGCCTCTCCTGGGACACTTTCCCCCCCAAATACCTGCATGGCTCATGACCTGATTTCATTCATGTCTCTGCTCAAATTTCAACTCCTTCTTTGGGTCATTATTTTACAGAAGCACCACCAATCACTCCCTGTCCCCTAATACTGCTTCATTCTGGCATTAGCTCATGCAACTTCTTACATATTTGATTATCATTTATTTATCTTATTCAAATGAAGAAGAGATTTTGTTTTCATCCTTGATCTATCCCCATACCCCTAAATAGTGACTAACACATAATGATCAATAAAAATTACCAAAATTATTTTTTCCTACCTAATCCTATGCATGTTTTTTATAGGTATCTCTCTCTCACACACACATACAAACACACACACACACACACACACACACACACAATTTAATGGCTGAACATGCATATCTAAGACCAAAAATGGTACCAATCCCGTAGACTTCCTGATCCACGGGGTTTGACTCATAAACTTCCCCATTCCTCTTCATGTTTTCAAGGTTTCTTGATGGAGAGAGTTTCCAAATTAGAACCTGAGACTCAGATCTAGTCTCCCTATGAAATCTTCCATCCATTTTTTTCTTTGACCTTAAGTTTATTTATTCAGTGTGGCAGAGTTCAAATGAATTCAAATGTTAAGCACTCGGTTTCAAAAGATCAAAACTTCTTTGTACCCTAATTTCTCCTTAGCAGAATAAAGATATCTTGGGATACATAAATGTTCATTGATAATTCATGCTTTCATACAAAACAATGACTAAATACTAGAAGATCTAAAAATTAATGTAGCCTCAGCTACTTAATAGCCACCAGGGGAAGTAAAAAAGTGGTTTATATCTATGATTGCAACATAATCCTGATTTCATGCACATCACCATAAGAATTTAAGCTCGCCTACATTTTCACAGTTGACAGGCCTGGTGCCATCATTCCCTACCCATGACTCCCAGGGTGATGCTCCATGAAACAGTAGGAATAGCTCACCTTCCAATATCACATCCTCCAACCCTTGTCACTTTGATCCAGTCAAGCAAAAAAGAATGCCAACAGCATTAATAAATGAATTTTTTGTCTATATATTGGAGAACCTCTCTGTTGATACCAACATGCTATTTTTGGTGAAGGCCGTGGTCTACATCACCAGCCTAGCCCATAGGTCATTGTAGGTTTCACTTCCACCTAATACAAGCTCTTTCCCCTACAGATCCCAAGGTTCTCAGTGTTTAGCTTTATTTTTATTCTTTGAGATAAAAAATCACTCATTCTCCTTTTGCAGATGGAGAAAATCATTTCCTCATAGGCACATGGAAGCAGGTATGGAAATAGAGATGTCAAAACTGTCCAGTATACTCATCTTTGCAGGTAGCCACAAATAAACAAAGAAAAAAAACAGCAAAACAACTTTCCTGCCTCAGCTAGGAAGCTTATGCAATCTGTTTTCTTCTTACAGCATGTCAGCACTTCTCTGAACTTCAGGGAATGTGCAGTGTCTGCAAATCTTACATGTCACCTTAAATGTACTTGCAACACCACCAGAGTTATCTTGAAAGAAGTCATTGATCAGCAAGTTAGAACACCAAGCAAAGCAAAGACCTATGTCTGAGCATATGCACTGAGCTGCAGTGGTGGAGGAGGTGGGGGACAGAAATCTGATCACAGTGTCTCCTGGCTGAGGAAGACAAGAAAGAACTGTTCTGACACCTCACCAGAATGCCTCCTTCCTCACCATGCGAATCCTAGAAATAGGAAAAGACATGTGCCTGTGACCTCCCTTCACCCTCCTTTATTTTCTCCAAGGCTCTTATCACCTCCTAACCCACTGTATCCTGTTTATAGTCAGTCAATCCCTACTAGAAATTAAGCTTCACAGGAGCTTCTTGGTTTTCTGCTGTATCCTTAATTCCTACCACTATGCCTGGCAAGTAGTGGGGGCCCAAAAAGTTTAAATTAATGAATCATCAGCTCTCACTTAGACTTATAGTCATTATGCTATGATGAAAAATATTTAAATAACTAAAATAATTTGATATGAATCTATAGTTTTCTTTGCTTTTAGTCAGTATTTATTTATATGGAATGTTTTTAATTTTTCCAGAACCAACTTTACTTACCCTTACTTTGTGACATTCTTCATCTTTATGGAAAGTACATCCTCTTTCTTTTTTTTTTTTTTTTTGAAACAGAGCCTCAAGCTATCCCCCCGGGTAGAGTGCCATTGCATCACAGCTCATAGCAACCTCCAACCCCTGGGCTCAAGCGAGTCTCCTGCCTCCACCTCCCAAGTAGCTGGGACCACAGTCACCTGCCACAACGCCCGGCCATTTTTTGGTTGCAGCCATCATTGTTGTTTGGCGGGCCCAGGCTGGGGATTCGAACCCGCCACCTTAGATGTACGTGGCTGGCGCCTTAGCCGATTGAGCCACAGGTGCTGAGCCAGCACATCCTCTTTCATTCTGACATAAATATAACATATATTCTTTATTGGCAAAGTTTATATTTGCATGTTTCTTTTCAACTAACTTAGAATCCATATTGGTGGAAGGTTCTCCTTTTCTTTCTTTCTTTTCTTACTTTTTCCCCCAGCTAAATGGCTGATTGCCTTCACATCATTTACTGAATAATATTTGTTCTCCCAACTAATAGTCTTGGCTATCTTAATAGGTGGATTCTAATGTTGGATGATAGTAAGCCTGTTGGCCAATTAAAATCCCAAACGTTTTGAGTATGAGCTAATGTAAAGGCGGCTCTCCCAAGTAAATGTGACTTCATCCTTCTTTATAAGGTAGTTATATTATCATCTGGAGAAATACAAATAACTAGGTAATTAAAGTGTGGTTGATTCAATAATTAAAGGTATAACCAAGGGGCCATGGGAATCCAGATGATTAGATAGCTGACTCTGGTAGAAACTGCCTTACAGGTGAAATGCAGGGCATTAATCACCTTTTGCTTTTTTAATATGAACATTACAGATGAATTAACACCAGCTGAGATTATTTCAGCTGATTATAAAACAAAAGATACTCATTGTAGAAAAGTTAACCATCTACAAATCCAGGATTACCAACAGAGCCTCTGACCTATAATCTAATAACTCTTTAGGGAACAAATAGGAAATTAAATTAGTTTGGCATAATTTATTCTTACTGACCTCAAGCTGGCTCTAAGTGATCACTTTCTTTTCTGGGTGCTTATAAACCCTTCATGACTAGAAGATAATATGAGGAAAGTCCTTCCACATCACCCAGCACATTGATGACTCAAAGAAATGTCAACAGTGCCTTTTGGCTAGAGATTCATCCCCAGCTCAAAAGTACTCTTTGTCTCCCTCAGAAACCCTTGCAATTCATTGCTTTATCTCTTGATTCTATACACTTCCAATCTGCCCTAATTTCCCAAAGATTACTGATACTAGCTCAATGTTTCATATATAAGTAATTAGCACTTTTGAGCTTCAGAGGACTAGCACAGTCTGAAAAAAAAAAAAACCCAACAATTTTACAGCATCTTTTTTTATCTTCTCCATTGGAATCTTTAAATGTCTTCTGAAGTTTAAGTCTGAAGCTCATTCCACTTGCTGGAGAAAATAATGATAATGATAGTCACTAATATTGAATGTTTCTAGTGTCCCAGGAATAGTGCTATGCATTTCACTTACAGCATCACTAATCCACACAAATGAAAAATATACTCTGTCCACTTAAACTTTAATGTTCACAATTTAATAATAACAGTTAACACTTACTGAGTACATTTAACAAGTATTATCTCACTTAATAATCACAGGCTTTTTTCAGACTCTTTGCCTAGAACTGTGGAGGAGATGAATCCCTGAATTCAACAAATGTTTATTAACACATTGACTGCCACACTAGAAAATTTTTTTTCCCTTGGGGCCATGGTGTCTTATTAAGGCAAGAGATGTATGAATTATATGTGTTTCACAAGACCCCAGGCTCAAAACTAACATGACTGAAATACAACTCACATGGCAGTTAATGTCCTTCACCTAATAAAACACTGTGGCCCCAAGGAAAAAAAAATTTTCTAGTGTGGCAGTCAATATGTAGGAGACGTGAGTTATATACACTTCATGAGGCCCCAGGCTCAAAACTAATACAAGTTAAATACAACTTACATGGCACTTAATGTGTTAAGCACCCACTACACACCAATCACTAGTATAGGCACAAAACCAAACAAATCCCTGACCTCATGGAACTTATCTTTCAGGAGGATAAAGAATAAATACATGAACCAAGTAGTATGCTCTTAAAATAAACAAACAAACAAACAAATAAATAACAGGGTGAAGTGGATCAAAAGCGCCAGGCTGGAAAGAGCTATGTGATGACAGGGAGTGATCAGGGTCTGCACCTCTGATAAGGGATTACAGCAGCAAAGGAGAGAATGAGCCAGAGGCAATGGAGGGAGGACCCTGGGAAGAAGGGCGCTTGGTGACACTGCAGGAACAGTGAAAAGGAGAGACGGGGCTGAGTCTGAAGGAAGGAATGCTGCACAGCTAGACATTAACCAGTGTGGAAACTCCACAGAGAGACCCAGGTGAACATCAAGTTCTTCACGTCATGAAAACAAGAACCATTTCAAATATTCAATAGTGTGTGACAGGGTCAGCAAACTGCAATCCACACCCCAAATCCAGCCCATCCACCATGTTGAGATTGGCACACGCCTGTGACAAGTCATTTACATACTGTTTATGGCTGCTTTCAGTCTGCAGCAGAAACAACATGCTCCATGAAGCCTAAAATATTTACTATCTCACTCTTTATACCGAAAGTGTACGACTCCTGGTACACGGGTGACTGCTGGTATATTCCAGTTCATCCTATCAGCAGAGCATGGATGATATCCTCAGTACAGCACATCTGCACTTCATTCCATTAAGATGAAATACGTTCAAAATGGAACTTTCTGTAATTAAGCTGAAGTAATTATAATACAGCTACCTAAGAATTCAAGGACTGGCAAGCAAAAATATCTTAGTAAAGGCCATACTCTAAAGGACTAGAAACTGTTTCCATTCTTCCCGTTTTCCACCGAGCAAGAAGCCAGATCTCAGAAGGCCACATAAAGGCAAGTGGTTGAGTGGGCAGGTGCGTGTGGGTATGTGTGCCACTCACAGGTGCCTGCGTGCACATGAACACACACACTCGTAAAGCCAAATCAGAAGACTGACAGATACACGCTAGCCTTTTTCACAAAGCTGACACGCTGCCATTTAACCAGCGAGCATGGAGCACATGTCTCTGCTCCCAGTCACCAGTAAGAGACAAGGTTAACATTTTAAGTGATGGACTACAACGCTGTTATTTCCCCATGCAATGGACCCGTGACTGCGCTGCCTTCGAAAACACTTAATTTCAGTGATTGAATACACAGGAGCACACTTTCCCAGCTATGAACCTTTGACAGCTCCTCAGTTTCATACACACACAAGGGAACCTTTTTTTCCTCCTTTTCTTTCTTCCTTTATACCTGAAGAGAAACAAAATGAATAAGTGGTGGCAGAGGAAAAAGGAAGAAGTCCAGAGAATGAAAACCAGCTTGTAAATATGAGCGTGTTTTACAATGAAGGTATTCACTGCCATCTGCTCTAATTACTTCTCATGTCTGGGCTACCATCTTCATACTCTAGACATGAAGATGTCCTCAAAGGAAAAAAATTATTATTTTTTTTTTAAGGAAACAAACAAAGGTTGATTTCATGTAGCTTTCAGACTAGAAGAGGCATCAAGCTACTTCGTAGTGAAAAATCAGTTAGGAGAATGAGTAGGTCTCTCATAAATACAGACAAATTGGGTCCCCTGAGTGGTTCCCTCCCCTTTCTTTCCCCCTCACACTCTGCATCTTTGCAGATATTGTGTCCACCCTTCAGAGGGCAAGGAGCTGACTAGGTACATTTCTGGATAGAAGGTTATTGCACACCAATTCTTTACATTTGGATCTGAGCCAGACAAAGACAAGACTTCTTCTAGTATTCTTACTAGCATCAGATATGTCCCAGCTTTGATAAATACTGAATATAGGGCTGGATATTCTACCAAGATTTCAGATTATCCCATGCGGTAAACTCCTTCAAGGACACCCTGGATTTGAACCCCTCTAAGGAAGCATGAGCCAACTTATCCTAAACTTTGCAGGAACAGAAAGTTTTGCCATACATTCAACTAACTGAGATATATGGAGTTAGGGAAGAAACAACAGATCGCTGTAATCCCAGCAGTAGAGACCTGACTTTCACAAAGGCTGAGTCTAGGGACCCTCTCAAATCCTCACGATCAAACATACTGTAGGAATCCCATCCCTGCTACATATACCCTGTAGAGTCCTCTCCTTTTAGCAGAAGCACAGCCTATAAACTTGATGGCGTCTCACTCCCATGATTAGGTTATGTTACATGGCAGGGCTGAAAGAAACCTGCAAATATAACTAAATTCAGAGATCAGCTGACTTTGAGCTATTCAGAAGGGAGATGAACTTTACCTCAGATGAGTCCTTAAAATGAAAGATTTTGCCACTGGCCTTGAAGGACAAAGTGCCATGAGGCCAGGAGGGGACCATGTAGATGGGACCCCAAAGCAGCCTTTCCTAGTGGGAAGTGGTCCCGGCCATAAGCCCGCAAGAAAAGGAAGACTTCAATCTTATGGTTGCAAGAAACAACCTGAATGAGTTTGAAGGAAGACCCCAGAAGAGAATGTGGCCAGGCTGACACCCTGATGTCAGCCCTGAGTCCTTCAGCAAAGAACAGCTACTCTGTACCCAGACTTCTGACTGACAGGACTGTGAGATAATAAAGAGGCAATCTTTTGAGCCATTAAGATTTTGGTAATTTGTTATAAAGCCACCATCATAGCCTTCTTGGGAGACCAATTTTCCTTTGGGAGAACATGTTCGGGGTTTTCTCTTTTTGTGGAAGTTACTGCTCAAAAGGATAAATAACAAGATCAAGGTCAGATGCCAGTGCTGGGCAGAGGGCCAGGTTGTTCTCTCACTACATGAATGACTCCCCACACACAGGACATGCAACACAAAAGTTTGGTTTTTATAATGCCAACAAGTGTAAATTAAGACCGGATGTAGACCTTTCATTTGTTCAGGAAGAGTTATGACTACCAGAGTTGTACATGCCACAAGGACTTCTGTGTAGTCACAGTCCTACTCCATGCAAGGCTAAAAAATTGCAAAATCTTCCTGATCCTGAACATGGCCCATATTCTGACTTTACTTCTGAGAATGACATCAGAATATAATTGGTATTAATAGTACTACCCTTTCTCTAGCATTACTTCCTAAGAGAAGAGGATTTGGCTCTTTAATATCTTCATTAAAAAAAAAAAAGAAAAGAAAAGAAGGAAGGAAGGAAGGGAGGGAGGGAGGGAGGAAGGGAGGGAAGGAAGGAAAGAAAAGAAAGGGCGGTGCCTGTGGCTCAAAGGAGTAGGGCGCTGGCCCATATGCCAGAGGTGGTGGGACAAAGCCATCCCTGGCCAAAAACTGCCCAAAAAATATAAAAAGGAAGAAAAGAAAAGGAAGGAAGGGAAGAAGGAAGAAAAGAATGAAGAGAAGAAGGGGGAAGGGAAGGAAAGAGAAGGGGAGGGGAGGAGAGGAGAGGGGACAAGTGGGGAGGGAAGCAAAGGGAAGGGAAGGGAAGGGAAGGGAAGGGATTGCCAGGGAGGAAAACCAAGCTCAGAAACCAGAGAAATCTATCCTATACCTGGTATTTCACTGGCCTTGACAAAATAACTTTCTCCTAATTCATTAAGCTTTGGAACAGAGATTAATACACTTTGGTGGAGGACAAAGGACATGTTAAATTAGGGTTTTAGGGTTTTAGGTCTCTTGAAAGTAGCATTATGTGTTATTAAGAATTCAGGGGTGTATTGCCTAGTATTTGATAATGCACAAGGTTATTTGTGTTAATGCTAATATCACAAAATTATCAGTCCTACTTGAGGAATGAGGAGACCTAGAAAGGTGTGTTTCAGAGCTGGGAATGAAATCTCAAGGACTCCGAATTTGGGAAACTACCATTCCTATCCATGTAGTGAGGAAGCCCTTCTGGTATATAAAGATTGTGTTGAATAAAACCATCACCATCCCCTTTGTGGACATTCACTGGGTGCTCACTACAAGCCAGGCATTTGGTCCCTACCCCTGCATCCATGACTGTGTAATTGAATTTCTAAGCTCTTAGAGCCTGGGTTTCAAATGCATTGTTCGCTTTAGTCCAAATGCATCTGCCACACATTGTCCCTTTTCTGCCAAACCATGTTTATTGGTTCCAAATGCAATGAATCATTTACTGACTTGAGTGACATTAGAAGTAAACACCAAGGTTAAAATGTAGAGATAATTGAATAACACCAACTACCAGTAACAGCAGTCCAGGCAAAGGAGGAAATAGACCCAGAGATTTCAGATAGAGCAGTCTGATGGAAACCCTCCACTCGCCGGATCAAAACCACATGCCATTTTGACATGATGGAAAAATAACTGTGTTTTATTTTTCAAATTTTCATATGCCAGTTATCAATATGGGGAAAAGCAGCCAGCAATCAGGTGGGGCCATAATCTAAATACCCCAGTGATAAAAAATAAAATATCCAAAAGTCAACTCTCACATAGTTTATCAAAGCAATATGCTTAAAACTGTTTTTCAAAATATATATAAATTATTTGCTGATAAACAAGATTAATTAAATATATGCATTTTCCTTTGTAATAAATGCTTCTGTAGAGAAAACTCCACAAAGCAAATGTTTTTCAAAGCACTTCCAAAACTTCATAAATCTCAATATAATTTCCAGATAGCAAAACACACTTTAATCGTTTGTTCTATAGTCACCTGGAATTCATTGTCTATATTCACATAATGTGTAAACATGGGTGTATAACATACACACGTAAGTTTATATAAACACTTGAAAAACTTTCCTTGTTATGTGTCCTCAAAGGCAGAAAACTCAGAACCCTTGGTGAATACTAAACAATCCACAGACACAGTTTTCACCCAAGAAGCTCTTCATGCTTTGGAAATCCAAAAGCCACCAAGACCGTCATGAAACAAGCCTTAAAGCAGCAGTAATCAACCAACTACCTGGGGATTCAAGGCGGAACTAATGCAATACACCCTATTAGAAAGTTCCCAGAGCCGCCACACTTCTCAGGAACGTGTACAAAATGCCTGTGGCCCAGAACTTTCCCAATTTCGGGGAATTACCCCCTTGCCAAAATTCTATGCTTGCCTGGCTGAGGATTAATTATTCATGTGGCTCTGCTTTGCTTTAAGAAAATAGAAACTGCTTCTTTCCCCATTTTCCCAATGAAAAGAAACGGAGCTCCCAACAAACTCCTGCATTACACTTCAGGATTAATGAAAGCGCAGATATCTGTTCCAATATCTCATTTTATAAATGCAAAACTAAGTGACTGCTACAAGATTACCAAATGACTTGAGGAGGGGTGGAGTCAGGACAAAGGTCAAATCAAAGACCATGATTTTGGTCTTTTAAATTATTCTTGATGGAGCCATCACTATGCATTCCAGCAGATCTGAGTCACATCATAGACACCATAGAAAAGCTGACCAGCACAGCTTTCTGTCATTCCCCATTTTTCACTAATTGACAACTCCCAAATAGCCACTACCACCTCCACCCCTGCCAGATGAAGTTTCCTTTGCCTGGGATGTACCCATAGTAGCTTTTTACTTTTGTTAGAAAATTGAGAGGCGGGGGGGGGGGGAGAAAAAAAACCAACACTACTTCTTTTCTTGATCAATGGTACCAACCAGAAAGAATGAACCTTTCCTTCTTACCCCTCCTCTTTCCCATTATACTCCACTAATCTGCAAGTCTTTAAGCTTCCCATATGCGCAGACCAAAGCAAACCTAAACCATGCTTAGCTTAAAACATTTTAAGCCTTTGGAACAATTTGAGAACATTTAAAGACAACGTAATAGGCATAGAGAATTGAAACCTTGCCTGATTCTCTAACCAACCAAGATGATAAGAAGGCACTCAAAGTATGTTTAGAGGATAGGAGGTCAAAGTGGAAGATAAAGGAAGCTTAATTACATTCTGCAGACTAAGTAAGAGACTTGAATTTTAAAGATTCAAGTCTTTAAAAATTTAAAGACAGAACTTAAGCTAACTTAAAACTTAAATAAAAGATGCTTCATTGTTTTAACATAGGAAATATCTTCATAAAATTGTATTTGGCAATAATTTCTTGGATATGCCACCAAAAATGGAGCCACAAAAGAAAAAAAATTAATTAGACTTATCAAAATTTAAAACTTTGTGTTTCTTTTTGTTTTTTTTTAATTGGTTCAGGTTAATGTGTAGGTACAAAGAATTAGGTAACAATATCTGCATTTGTTAGGTAGAGTTGCTCTTATAATTGTGTCCCACCCTCAAGAGGTGTGCCATACACTATAACACTGTGCCCATTAAGTGGGAGCACACCCATGCTCCACCCTCCTCTCCTCTCCCTGCTCCCTCATTTCTCCATTCCCCCACTTTGAATTGGTTTGAGTTTTTCTCTTACCACATGCATGTATGAGATCATCTACTGGCTTCCTATTAGAAGTGAGCACACTAGATTTTTCTCTCTCCATTCTTATGATACTTTACTAAGAAGAATGTGTTCCAATTCCATCCAGGTTAATATAAAAGATGTAAAGTTTCCACTTTTTAATGGCTGAATAGTATTCCATGGTATATATATACCACAGTTTCTTCATCCATTCTGGGTTGGTGGGCACTTAGGTTATTTCCACATTTTGGCGATTATAAATTGAGCTGTAATAAACAGTCTCATGCAACATGTCCTCATGATAAAAGCTTTTTTTCTTTTTCCTTCTGGGTAAATGCCTAGTAATGGGATTGCAAGATCAAACAGGAAGTCTAATTTGAGTTATCTGAGGAGTCTCCACACTTTCTTCCAAAAAAGTTGTATTATTTTGCAGTCCAGCAGTGTAAAAGTGTTCCCTTCTGTCCACATCCATGCCAGCATCTGCAGCTTTGAGACTGTGTGATGTGGGCCATTCTCAGTGGAGTTAGGTGATAACTCAGGGTGGTTTTCATTTGCATTTCTCTATGGATCAGGGACAATGAGCATTTTTTCAAATGTGTGTTAGACATTCGTCTGTCCTCATCAGAGAAGGTTCTGTTCATCTCTTTGCCCAGTGGCAGATGGGGCTCTTTGCTCTCTTTTTATTAATTAATTTGAGTTCTCTGTAGATTACAATTATCAACCCTTTGTCAGATTCATTCCCTGAAAATATCTTTTGCCATTCTGAAGGTTGTCTTTTTGCTTTACTTGTTGTGCCCTTACTGTGCAGAAGATTTTCTGCTTAATTCCTATTTATTTATTTTTGTTGTTGTTGTAATTGCCACTGAAGTCTTTGTCATAAAGTCTTTCCCCAGTCCAACATTATCAAGGGTTGTTCCCACACTTTCTTCTAAGATTTTTTATCATTTCATGTCTTAGATTTAAATTTTTATCCACCTTGAGTCAATTTTTATAAGTGATGAAAGGTGTGGGTCCAGTTTTGGTCTTTTACGTGGGGTTATCCAGTTCTCCCAGCACCATTTGTTGAATAGGGATTCTTTTCCCCACTGTATGCTTTTGTTTGGTTTAACAAAGATCAGATGGAAACTAAAAACAGATTTCATCTCTTGGTTTTCTATTCTCTTCCATATGTCTATGTCTCTATTTTGGGGCCAATATCATACTGTTTTGATTACTGTGGACTTGTAATATAGACTGAAGTCTGGTAGGGTGATGCCTCCAGCTTTGTTTTATTACTAAGGTTTGCCTTGGCTATACAGCGTTTTCTTGTTGTTGTTCCAAACAAAGTACTATTTTTTTCCAGTTCTTCAAAGTGTAATTTTGGTGTTTTAATGGGGATTACATTGAATGTGTAGATTGCTAAAATAGATATTTTAACAATGTTGATTCTTCCCAGCCAAGAGTATATAATTCCATTTGTTAATTTCTTCTGCTATTTCTTTTCTTAGGGTTTCCTAATTCTCTTTGTAAATATCCTTCACCTATTTTGTTTCCTTTGAAGCTACTGTAAGGGATTTTCTTGATTTGCTTCTCAACTTGACCATTGTGAGAGTATACAAAGGCTACTGATTTGTGAACATCAATTTTATGCCCTCAGACTTTACTGTATTTCCAGGAGGTTTGTGGTTTAGTCTCTGGGGTTTTCTAAGTTTAAGATCATATCATCAGCAAAGACTAAGAGTTTGACCTCCTCTGCTTCGATTTGGATGCCCTTTATATCCTTCCCTTTCCTGAATGCATTCAACTAGAACTTCCAGCACAATGCTGAATAATAGCAAAAACAGTGGACATCATTGGCTCGTTCCAGTTCTATGTGGAAAAGCTTTCAGTTTTACCCATTCACTATGATGTTAGCTGTGGGTTTGCCATAGATGGCTTCAATTAACTTAGGAAATGTGCCAACTATGCTTATTTTCTTAAGGGTTCTTGTTAGAAAATGATGTTGAATTTTATCAAATGCTTTTTTCTGCATCTATTGAGAGGAACATACATTCTTTGTTTTTGCTTCAACTAATATGGTGAGTCGCATTTATGGATTTGTGTATAATAAACCAGCCTTGTATGTATCCCAGGGATGAAGCTTACTTGGTCATGATAATTTTTTTAATGTGTAACTGAAATCTATTAGCTAAGACTTTTTTAAGTATGTTTACATTGAAATTGGTCTGTGGTTCTCCTTTTTAATTGGTCCCTTTCCTAATTATGGAATCAGGGTGATTTTTTTTGTCATAGAGCATGTTGGGGAAGGTCCCTTCCATCTCAGTGTTCTGGAGTAAGTTCTGTAGTATAGGTACAAGCTCACCTTTGAAGGTGTGACAGAATTCCAGTGTGAAGCCATCTGATCCAAGGCTTTCTTTGTTTAAGCCATTTTACTGTTTCTTCAATCTCAGTGCTTGATATTGATCTGCTTAAGAGATCTATTTATTCTTGGTTAAGTCTAGGGATATCATGTGATCCTGATATTGCTCCATTTCCTCCATTGTCAAACTTCTGATCATACAGTTTTTGGTAATAGTCAGAAATAACCTCTTGCATGACTGTGTTATCAGTTGTTATTTCCCCTTTTCATTTCTGATTGAGGTTATTAAAGAGTTTACTTTTCTATTTCTAGTTAATCTGGGCAATGGTATACCAATTTTGTTTATCTTTTAGAAGAACCAACTTTTGTTTCATTAATTTTCTGAATGGTTCTTTTGTTTTCAAATTCATTTATATCTGATTTAATTTGGGTTATTTCTTTTCTTCTGCTAGGTTTGGGATTGGATTGTTTGCTCTTCCTTTTCCATTTCCTTAAGATGATTCATTAGATTGCTGATGCACTCTCTGTTTTGCAGATGTAGGCAACTAATGCAATAAATTTCCCTCTTAGGACTGCTTTTGAAGTATCCAACAGGTTTTGGTAGCTTATGTCTTCATTGTTGTTATGTTCAAGGAAGTTAATTATTTCTTCTTTTATCTCTTCCTTACCCAACTGTCATTCAGCATATAGTTGTTTAGTTTCCATGCCTTTGTGTGGGGATGAAAATTTTTGTTGAAGTTCCACCATTATTGCCTTATAGGGTGAGAAAATATAAGGTGTAATTTCAATTATTTTGATTATTTTTTGAGGTTTAACTTGTGTACTAGAATGTGTTCTGTTTTGGAAAATGTTCCATGGGCTGATGAGAAGAACATGTATTCCTTAGTTTGGGGATGGTGTGTCTATATATATCTAAGCACAGTTGTTCTAGGGCCAAGTTTAAGTCCCTTGATCTTTGCTTAGTTTCTGTTTAGAGGATCTGTCCAGCTTTGTAAGAGGAGTGTTAAAAACCCCTACTATTATGGTCAGAGGATATCATGTTGCTCAGACCAATTAAGGTCTATTTAATAAATCTGGGAGCATTTAAGTTGAGTGTATAAACATTTAGAATTGAAATGTCTTCTTCTTGTATTGTTCTCTTGACCAATATGAAGTGTCCATCTTTGTCTTTTTTTACTTTAGTTGCTTTAAATTCACTTATATCTGAAAATAAGATTGCAATCCCTCCTTTCTTCTGATTTCCATTTGCCTAAAATATTATTTTCCATCCCTTCACCCTGAGTCTTGTTTAAGTGTGGTTCCTGGAGAAAGCACGTGGATGGCTTATGCTTTTTTATCCAATCATCTAGCCTGTGCCTCTTCAGTGGGGTATTCAAGCCTTTAACATTTATTGAGAGAACTGAGGTAGAGTCCTCTTCATCTTATTTTGTGAAAGTCCATTGCTTAATTTATGTCATTGTGGAAGTTAGGTTTTGTCCTTTAGATTTGGGATGTTTACTCGTGGTCCCTTGTGATGGCCAGTGTGGAGAATAGGTCTAAGTATTTCCTATCTTATTGTGGCAAATTACCTCAATGTTTACATATCAATAAAGATTTGATTTCTGCATCAGTTTTAAAGCTTAACTTAGTAGGATATAGAATTCTGAGCTAAAAAGTGTTTTGTTTAAGAAAGTTAAAGGTAGATGATCATTCTCGTCTGGCTTGAAAAGTTTCATTTGAGAATTCTACTGTCACCCTGATAGATCTCCCCCCTGTGAATCAATGGTGTTTACTGCTGGGTGCTTGTAGAATTTTCTCTTTCATCTTGACTTTGGACAGGTTCATGACAATATGTCTTAGAGAAGCTCTGTTTGAACTGAAATAACCTGGGGTTCAACATCCCTCTGAATGAAGTAGGGTGGAATCTTTGGTGATACTTGGAAATTTCTGATTTATGATATCCTCTAGTAGGGCTTCCATTCTTCTGGGGCATTCTTCTTCCCCTTCTGGGATACCTGTAATCTTTATGTTTGAACAATTCATGAAGTCCATAATTCTCTGAGCAAACATTCTACTTTCTCTCTCTTCCTTTCTGCCTCTTTATTTGCCTGTGTTAGCTCAAGAGCTTTATTCTGAAATAGCTTTATTCTCCATATTCTAATCTGTTATTGACACTTTCTACTGCAACTTTAAGTTCCTGATTGACTCCTTCAATTCCTTAAGCTCTGCTATAACCTTTCTATATTCTTGATATCTTTCATCTCTTATTTGATTCAGTTTCTGCATTTCCTTTTGATTATTTTCCACTTTTGCAGCAATTTCCTTATTTTGACTATCCATATTTTAAATTCCCTTCCTGTCATTTCTACTATTTCTTTATAAATGGAATCTTTTGTGCTGGCTACCTCATTATCCGTTGGTGGGGTGGGGTGGGGGGGAGGTTGCATTGTTCTGGTTTTCCATGTTGCCAGCATTTTTCTAATGGTTCCTCCTCATGAGTGTTTTCTTCTTATCTGCTTTCATCCCCTACTTTTTCCTTTCACTTCTACCCTTCTCTTTAAATTACCTTATCTCCGTGCTTAGGTATTGAAGTACAACCAAAAAGGAGAGAAAAGTGAAGAGCAAGAAGGGAGAAAAGATTTTTAAAAAGAGAGAGAGAGAGAAAAGAAAGGGGAACATAAAAGGAAAGACTGGCAAAAAGAGAAGAACAGAAGAGAGAGACAGAAGTATTAGTGGTGATCAGCAAGGTGCTTTGACCTACACCCACAATTCCTGGCCTCTACCTGAGCAAATATAAGACTCCACCTTCCCCAAAGAGAGAATAAAAAAGCAGTATGTTGCAGTGGGGACCTACCAATAGCATCCTTCCAAAGGCCAAAGTTAGAAAGATCCCATAGACCAGGGAATCAAGGTCTCTTTGAGCCAGGCCAGTGCTATGGCACTCCAGCCCAGGCCTCAGGGTGAGAATCTGTCCCATAAATGGAATACATATTGACAAAGAATAAAACAGATCAGGAAAAATATAATATAGTAATAATAAAAGTATATAAAAGAAAACTGAAAATAAAATTATATAAAATGTAAAAACAGGGGAAGATATATCTTAGTTGTTATTTTAAAAATGTATGTGGGAAAGATAACAAAAATAAAAAATCAATATTTACAGAAGAGGGAGAAAAGGATACAAAAGGAAAGAAAATAAAAAGAAAAGGGATAGAAAAACTAGCAAAAATGGAACCTTTGTTATTGAAAAAAGTAAAAATGAAAAAAATAAATATATAACAAAACAAACAAGAAACTTTAAGGGGGGAAAAAAGAATAAAAGGAGAAGAAAAACTGTAGCAAGAATGGAGTCCTTACTATTGAAGAAACAAGGAAAAATTATAAATAGAAAATAAAAAGAAAAATCTAGGGGAAAAATTGTGATGCTGATACAGCTGGGGGCTGGAAGCCAGCCAAGGAGACACAATCCCATCTTGCTGACTTCTTTGCCCTCATTCCTCACAGGTTTGGCAGCCTGAAGCTTTAGTTAGCCTACTTAAGAGACACACCTCAACCTTTCCAAACAGTATCCCTTGACCACACAGGAAAGCATGTATTGCTCAAGTCTCCCCATGGGTGGCCACCCAGCTCAGTAGCTATACCAGAACCAGCCTTACACTAGGACCCTGCAGATTGTTCCTCCCAGGCAGTTCTCCAATAATGTCTGCCCCCAGCCAGCAGCCAAACAACAAGAGCTCTTTTCCACCTGGTGACTCAGTCTCGGCCCTGGGTGCTATTCAAAATCACTTGTTCACCCAGACTCTCCCAAAGTAACTTTACCAAGTGCCCAGGTCAAAACACAAAAATGCCTACAGGGCAAGTCTTCTCTACCTGAATACTGCCGTCAAACCAGCTGGCCTCTGTGCCAGGTCTCTACTGTTCCTGAGCTCTTCAGCAGTTCCTAGAGTCTCTTGCTCCTTCCCCAAAGTGATGTTTCTGGGCAGGATCCCCCAGCCAGAGGTAGCTGGAGTCCTCCCTCCCTGATCTCACCATGAGTGGTTACAAAGGAAATGTTTCTAGTCCACCATCTTGCTCTGCCCTTCTCCATAACTTTGTGTTTCAAAGGAAACTATCAAAAGGGTAGAAAGATTACCCATGGAGTAGAAGAAAATATTTGTATATCATACATCTGATAAGAGATTAATATCCAGAATACAGAAAGAACACCTCCAACTCAACAACAAACTCAATTTTTAAAAAATAGGCAAAGAACTGAATAGGCATTTCTCAAAGAAGGTATACAAATGGACAATAAGCACATAAAAATATTAAACATCATTATTTATTAGGAAAGTGCAAGTCAAAATCACAAGATACTATTTTGTACCATTAGGACAACTATTAAAACACACACACACCACAAAATAACAGGCATTATCAACAATGTGTAGAGAAATTAGAACTCTTGGGAAGAAGTAGTAGCAATATAAAATGGTACAGCCATAGTGAAAAACAGTATGGCAGTTCTTTAAAACATTATATAGATTACCCTATGATCCAGCAATTCCAGATATATATCCAAAAGTTAGGAAACAAAGTGTAAAAGAGATATCTGTATACCCATATTAATAGCAGCATTATTCACAGTAGCTAAAAGGTGAATGCAACCCAAGTGTCCATTGACAGACAAATGGACAAACAAAATGTGGAATACAGAACGAAATATTATTCAGCCTTAAAAAAGAAGAAAATGTGGATACATGCTACAACATGGATGAATCTTGAAAATGATATTCTGCTAAGAGAAATAAGCCAGACACAAAAGAACAAGTACCATATAATTCCACTTATATGAAGTACTAAGAGTAAATTCATGAAGATGGAAAGTAGAGTGGTGGTAACCAGGTGCTAGGGGGAAAGGAGAGAAGAGTTATTGTTTAATGGGTATGGACTTCCAGTTTGGGAAGATGAAAACGTTGCAGAGATAGATGGTTGTGATGGTTATATACAATGTAACATACTTAATGCTGCTAAACTGTACACTTAAAAAGGGACAAAATGGTAAATAAATTTTATGCTGTGTGTATTTTATCACAATTTCAGAAACTTCTCAAAACAAGATGTTTCTTACTATTTAATAAGATCCTCAATACTTTTGAGTTCCCTAGTTCTCTAAACCAAACCATGAAATTAGAAATTAAATTTACACAGTTCATTGAGTGCTTTCACAGAGTCGAGTTTGGAATCGATGAATTTCAGAACATATAATATTCTCATTTTTCAGATGAAGAAGCTGTAGTCATGGAAGCTAAGTAACTTTCTCTAGGTCCCAAAGCCAGATGATGGAATTAAAAAACAGAAAAGGCAATCCTCAATATCTATGTTGTCTTGCTGCCTTGTGGAATATGGGTTTCCCCATTTTGCTTCTGTGTGAGTCCATGTATATATCCATCCACAAGCGCCAGTCATCCCTCCACTCTCCTCCCCAAATTCTCACGGGAGAACATGGAGGAATCACCTGCTGTTTTCAGACAGACACACTCTGCTGTTCCATGTCCCTGTGCCTTCATTCACAGAGCTTGCTTCTATTATTTGGAAGAGCTTTCCAACTCTATTCTACCAGGCAAACTCATTCCTCAAAAGCCAAATCATTCCTTTATCTCTATGAGGCTTTCACTAGTATCCCTCACCTGAAAGCAGAGCTATCCCTGCCCTCTATCACTTCCCACTGGGCTTTGCATGTACTGTTGTAGCACCTTGCCTCACACTACTTCACAGACTTTGGTATGCTACAGCATTTTCTATCTCCACTCCCTCTGCTTCTAAGCCAAGTGAGAGAAGAGCTTCTCTTGCTTCCTCAGTGGGAGAAGTTAAGGGCAAAGGCACTAGTATCTGGAAAGTCTAAAAGCAAGAAACCAGCTTTGCCCTTCCTTTCCCAGGAGCAGAGGGCATTGGTTTGTGAGCAAGCTGCATGTCACTACTGAAGGGACAAAGTCCCTCATCAGAGGGAACAGGTCTGGTGTGATTTAAAGAGATCTTTCCCAAGAGGCAGACGGGGTTGTTGAAGGATAAGGAAAGGTCCCCACTCCAAAAAAATGATGGACCAATCAGTAAAAGAGTGCAGACCAAGGACCCCAGCAGGAGGACTTCCGATGAACCCACAAAAAATCCATAAGAGAGAGCTACCTGTATTTCTCCCACCCAAATAGCACTTTCCTCAGACAGCAGCTGGACCTGCCACATATATGTATCCTTTGGCCTACTCCTCTCTCCTCTTGGGCCAATCCCTAGGGGAAGTGAAGAAGGAGATGTGGTGAGAAAAAGAGCCATTCCCCGCCCTGTCCCACACACAGGCTATCAAGCCATCTGGGGACAGAAGAGTCTTTAAAAACTGGATAAATTTTGAGGTTGCAAAATTATACAGGATTAAATTAGAAGTAGAAGATTATTAGAACTCATCAAGACTAACACACTTAAAATAGGTCATGAGGACTTCAAAGCAGTCCTTATTTCACAGGAGGTTACAGGAGACCTTGGTCACGGGCATTTCAGCATAGAGGGGCTATCAAAGCAAAATCAGGGGAGGGTGGGTTAGAGGGAGGAAGCAGAAACAACCAATGCCACTGCCCTTTCAACCAACATGGTTACAAGGGACGGAGCGATTCAACAAAGTGCTAAAAGGGGCCATGGATCAAGGCAGGCTTAGGGGAAGTTTGAGGTTCTTTGTTTAAGATTAAACGTCTTATGTACTGAAGGAAATGAGCTAATTGAAGGACAGCGATAGAAAATAGTGCTGAGAAGTAGGAGATGGTGGATCATCCCCTTCCCTGCTCACCCCACATACTCTGGAATTCCCCCAACAGCCACCCTCTTCCTTCTCATCGGCACGCTCTTCCTGGACACCATCACCTCCTCTTGTGGCCTCTATTATCACCAACCTTATAACAGCTCTCAAATCTGTATCTGAACTACAGTGTTTCTCCTAAACTCTAAACGTCTGGAAATCTCCATTTGTGTGGAGCAGTCAGCCACCAGGCATGTAAAACTACATTATTTTTCTCCTTCCTATAAACTTATTCAACCATAAGTACCTGAAATATTGCTTAATGGCACTACTGCCCACTAAGTTTACAGAGTTCCCCAACTCCAAAAACATAGTCACTCACAACTCCTCCTATATGCCACCTTTGACATCCAACAGGTCATCAAACCATGCCCATTACCTCATAATGCCTTAGGTCATTCTTTCCTTCTCTGTGTGTGGGAAAGGATGCTCCTCTTTCCCCCTGGATCTTTTCTGACTGTAGGTTCCACAAGGGCAGAGACAACATCTGTTCATGCACCTAGAGTTCAGTACAGTACTTGGCATATAGGAGGGTTTTAATAAATACATGCGTGTGTTAATAAATGAGTGCAGAATAGATGACCAGTGAATACAGCGGCTACTCTGCTCTCGGCTTCCACTCTCCTCACATCTTTCCATTCTCCTCCTTCCTGCTAATATTCTCTTCCTAGAAAAATTAACCTCATCAATTTATTTTCTCTTATTCCTTCTCTCTCCTTCACTCCCCTCACACACACAGAGTCACACACCTAACTAGGCCACACATATACGTTTTAATACACAAGGTGTGGCACTTAGAAAAGAATTGGTTTCTAGTACCTAGAGAATTAAGTCCCAATTCAAATAATCATATGACCCTCCACCCATGTAACTCTCCATAACTGGTCTCCCAGCCTCATCCCAAACTACTCTCATGCCTTCAATGGATCATCCACCATCCTCGAGCCATATCAAAAGCCACACTGTCCCCTCATACAGCAAGACTGTGCTTACGCATGTGCTCCTTCCTTCCTGACCCATACAATAGTCATGCAAGGCCTGGCTCCGTATCTCCCTAGGATGACTTTCTCAGCCTGGAGAAGCTTCCTCAGAGCCTGACCCACACTCTGCTCTCACTGCTTCTGGGCTCCACTTTTCACATCAATGCTTCACCTTGCTAGATTGTGCATTCTACAAGGACAGAGATGACGAGGAAGTCACCTGTGTATCACAAATCACTAGCACCATACATAACACATAGTGAGCACTTACCAAGTTGATTCAACCAAATTAGTGAATCAGACAGCTTATTAACTGTGGCCAACAAACAGGCAGATTTCAGTGGCACCAGAAAGCTTTCTTTTGGCCTGGAATTTTATAATTTCTTTGTCCTTTGTTAAAATTATTTAGAATATGGTAGAAAATATTCATCAGGGTATAACTCAAACTGCTGGCATTATGTCAGCCCTCAGAATGCCTTTACACCTGCTTCAATATTGATAGCACTTATTTATAATTTGCATGCAAATAATTAATGTGCTAGAGTTCATAAAATTGATTTTTCTCTGAAGTTATTCTACCTACAATGTTCTTAGTTAAATATTCAACCAATAAATATTTATTGAGCCAGGTACTGTGCTAAACCCTGAGGATAAAACAATAAATAACATAATTCCCTGCTCTCAGGAAGCTCACTGTTAAGAAGCAACCAACACATAAGCTAATCATTACAATTAGACAAGCTTGTTTCTTTTCTTAGGAAGGCCAAAATCTGGATGTCTGTAAGCCAAGTTAGAAAAGATGAAAAGAAAAAGTAGTGATTATAAGTCATAATTCTCAGACTAGGATCCTACTTGCAGAAACATCTAATTACTTGGCTTGTGAAACAAATCATGCAAACTTTTGATGCTACAAATAGTACAGCCTATTCAACACGATTCCATATTATTAACGACCTTTGTCTATGAGCCAAATATCATTGGAGTCTCTGAACAATAAACGAGTACAGTCCATTTAAAGAACGTAACTAAATTTCTCTTAATATCAAGATGGTAGACTATCCACAATTAACAGTTGTCCAAATCAGTCAACTTCTGCAAAAGTCTATACAAACTGCTGGAGAGGGGCAAAGGTGTAAAACTCTGTATTTGGTCAAATATAGAAAAAAAAAGATACGGGGTTAATTATAACCTTTGTTGGGAACCTATTCCTGTCTCCAAGAAGAAATTACCATAAGCCCTGGGAAGAAACTTCCAATATAACAGGATCCCAGGGTGCCACTCACCCTATACTCTCTTCCCATTGCGCTCTACCCCTGCTCTGATTTGAGTCATACAGAAACCTTACTATAGCCCAAGCTCACATTCTTCCAAGGTGTTGTAGCCACAGAGCCGTTTTAGAAAGGCTCAATAATATCCACATTCAAGCCACATCTTGGGTATCTGCCCTGGCTGCCTGAGCCTCCTGTATGGCCCCATTCTGAAATCCCATGCCATGCACTTACCCAGGCCCAGGAAGGCAGCACAGGAAAGCCTACTGTTAGCAAAACACCCAAACAAGAGGAAGACCAAGTTCATGTCAAATTTCTAATAGGTAGCTCCATTATTAATGAGTTTGACTGAGAATTTAACACAACAGACTAACCCAGAGTCACAACTGCACGAGTAAATTCAGATCAGGTTAAAAACAAAAATCTTGTGACTTAATTTTCCAGGTAATTACAGTGGTGAGAACTGCCCAGACTACAAATAATAAGGGCCCTTGCTTGTATTGCTATATTAATTTGAAACATCGTTATCGTGTAATCGGAATCTCCTTTTACATTTGTATTCCGACAGGGCTGGAAACGGCATCTGAGCACATGATCATATCACAGTGTGCCCCTCTCTCTCAGAAGCTAAACCTTCTGCCTTAATACTTTTACAGACTCCTCCAGGCCTGCTTCAAACAGACAAAACACTCCTCCTACAACTCAAAGAAACATCGCGACACCTTTGTAATAGGCCTATTTCCCAAGGGGGGGCAGATAAAAGGACAAGGCAAATTAAGGGAAATGTGGAATATAAACTTGAAACCTACTGTCAATAAAACCCAAAACAAACTCGAAGCGGAGGTGAAGAAAGCAGGGGGAGGAAAAGCAATGTTAAATGGTCATCTTTCTTCTCATTTTATTTGAGGAAGTTAAGTTTGCACAGCTCCTTACAAGCTGTCTTTGGCTAAAATCACTATTAATGAGCTTTGACGTTTGAAATTTAACTGAGCATGAGCTAACAGCTTCCAGCACTGCGCCACCCATGAAGGCAACTGGAAATATTTGGCTAGAGCCTAACGGTGTGTTTATTGAAAAGACACAGCTTTCAAGAGAAAGTGTTTACAGCAACCACTTCACCTGCCATCCCTGCTCTGTGATGTCTGTTTGCTTTCAGGGTTTGGGGTGGGGGGAGCTCCTCTTTAACCCTTTCTAGGCGCTGGTCTAATTGTTTCCAAGTCTAGCAGGAAAACGTTAATGAAGTTCTTTGCTCTCCCGCAACCTGGATTTTGAGGACAGATTTGCAAACTGGGTTATGACAAAGGCGCAGGCCACAAGGCAAAAGAAACGAGCCCAGGAAGAGACTTCAGCTCCAGCATGCGCTCATTACAAAGACAAGATAAAAACAAGTATGCTTTATTGGTAATGCCATTAAAATTATCCGTTCCCCAAAGAGAACACGGTGAATAGATCGATAAACCTAGGAAAAGTGCACGGATTCTTCTTGGCTAAAATCCTGGTTCACGGAATGAAAGCAAATCCATTATTAACCAAGTAGTTTCCCCAAGAGAAAGGCCTAGAAGAAAGCTATTCCCTTTACTCCTTAACAAAGAAGGCTTCGGGCAAACTGACTTTTTTAAGGAGTAAAATGAAAAGGAGGGAATAAGCTTAAAATAAAAGGGTATGCACACACCCTGCTCTCACAACATTTACATGTCGTCAGCTCCCACCTCCACAGTACAAAAACAAAGCAGGAGGTGGGGGTGTCATTCTGAATCTCCTGCCACAGTCCTACGAACAGTGGTCTGTGCTCAGTGATCCTGTACAGATTCTTGACCTTGAACATGCCTGGATGCCAATTCCAGTATGAAATTTAGAACCACTACCCTTTTCCTGAAGCCAGTGCTACGCTGGAGAACATAGGAATATCCTTTGCCTGAGGCATTCCTGGACCAAGTAAAAGTAAAAGCAGAAATTATAACCTAATCTGGAATGCCTCTGAGGAATGGAAAGGAAATCTCAGTTACAAAGAAAAGGAAGTTCAGAATCCCTGAACTAGAAATAACATATAATTTCAAGGTTTTAATTTACCAAATCAAGGTTGAGCTACCCCTACAACTCAAAGGGAAAAATGCCCAAGGACAATGCCAAGTCAGTGAAGATTCAGAGGTAACAGTGAAAAAACGAATAAAGAGAAAGCAGGGAAGATAAGCTCTTGGCCCAAAGTACTTTTGAAATTACTAGATATTTTTTCTGTTAAAAAAAATTATTGGATTATCGTTTCTTTTAAAATCCCAAAGAAAATCTTCATTTTACATGTTCCTTTTTTCACTGGAAGTTACAAATTGGTACAACTATTTTAATTTGCAATATGCATGATCTGTAAAAAGAATGAGAAAAAATCTATATACAATTAAAGGCTATTTCTGAGTTTTATATAAATACTTTCTCAAAATCCAGAGAAAGAAACATACACCTATCAGGTAGAGTGCACACTATCTGAGTGAAGGGCACACTTGTAACTTTGACTCAATCTGTATAAAAACAAAGTATGTAAAGAAAACATGAGTGCCCCCTAGTATTTTGGAACTAAAATGTGGAGATTAAAAAAAGTTAAGTTCATGAATTTTATAAAAAAATCACATGGTACGCTAGATGCTAAGATGTGGGTCTGTCTTCTAGACTGGAAAGGCTTCTTTTGTACTGATACATAATAATGGTACATATTGATGGGATACGTGTGCTATTCTGATACCACACTCTCACTTGCTATATAAGTTATTTCTAAAAGTTATACAATGGAAAATATTTTTAAAAAATAATTTATAGGCCAGGCATGATGGCTCATGCCTGTAATCCTAGCACTCTAAGAGGCCCAGGTGAATGGATTGCTTAAGCTCATGAGTTCAAGACCAGCCTGATCAAGAGCAGAGAGGGAGGTGAAGGGAGAGAGAAGGACGGGTGGAGGGAGAGTAATTGGTGGGACCACAACTACGGTGCATCTTACAAGGGTATATGTGAAATTTACCAAGTGTAGAATATAAATGTCTTAACACAATAACTAAGAAAATGCTGTGAAGGCTATGTTGACCAGTTTGATGAAAGCATTTCAAATTATATGTAAAACCAACATGTTGTACCCCATGATTGCATTAATATACAATCACAGCTATGATTTAATAAAAAAAAATGAAAAACTGAGACAAGAGGATCACTTGAGCCCAAGAGTTTAAGGTTTCTGTGAGCTGTGATGCTATAGCACTCAACCCCAGGGCAAAAGAGAGAGACTCTGTCTCAAAAAATAATAAAGAACAATTTATAGTAATCATTCACGAATCAGAATATACTTCTGGTAGTTATTAATTAGTAAAAGGCCCAGTATCCATTTACAATCTTGCAATATTTCCAGTTACATTAGTGGAAAAGTAAAGTAAAAACAATGTGACAAATAGGAATAACTCTGGGGAATCTGTATAGCATTAATGACCACTTAAGTTAAAAAGAGAACTAAAAACTGTAACTAACATGAGCCTTTAGCTCCATTATTATAGAAACAGCATAGTAGGTCTTAATGGTGGAGAGATACATGGCTGATATCTCTCAGTCTCTGGTCAGAAAGGGGAACAGAATATATCACAGTCTCCACACACTGAACCTCACGCAGTTCTTCAAGAAGTATCTTTCAAGGTCTCTTTGCACATACAGAATCTCTATAGTTGACAACCTCCCTACATTGACCACCTCCTTAAGTTGACCTAATTTTCGTAGCCCGGACATGCACCACATGTGCACATCAGTACAGCAGGCCTGGTTCCTTATCTTGACCACCTCCATATGTTGACCAGTTTGTTCCAGACCCTTGGGTGGTCAGCTTACAGAGGCTCTGCTGTATATTTATTAAAATGTTATTATCTTGTCAGCTGGTGAAGAGAACAGAAGGGTTAATTAGAAGGAAGCAGTACTGATGGCAGCATCCCGACAGGAGACCTGCAGTCTGACGGCAAAGGAACTACTACATCAATACAGTCGTGGACCATTTGGTGAGGGCACACACCTCCCTGTCGTCTCAATAGCACCACCAGGTGGCGGAGAGGTATTATTTTCAAGAAGTGAAATAAATGAAGTTTATGTGGATAATCTGGAAGTGGCAACAAAATAATTGATACCACTGCCTGTATTCAGCTCAAAGGGCATAAAAAGCCTTCACCGTGTCTAAGAAGATTATACTGAAAATAAACATGGTTTGGTATTTTGAGGGAGATTTTTCATCTGCCTAGAAAATGAACTCCCATCATATTTCTCCTCTGCCCTCCACCCAGGAAAATAGAAGGGGAGGATGTTGTAAAACTTTAAAACTGGAAAAATATATGACATGATCAGGAGTTCGGTCCAGGAATGAAATTTGGAAATGCCACTCATCTGACCAACATTGGTGTTGTGCCTACCAAATGTCAAGGGCGGTGCCAGGCACCGGAGTACTAGGCGTACCCAAGACACATGCACAGCCCCATGGAAAACAAGTGCAGGTGCAGGGGTGAGGGATGGGGGTTGCCATGAGAATGTGAGGGCACCAAGACAGAGCAGTGGTTTGCAACCTTTTTCTTCTCATGGCACACTTGGAAGCTTATAATTAAACTTCCATAGAACACTTAAAAGAGTTCGTACAAACTCTTTATATTGATCGAGAGCTGCTTTTGGGAACCAATATTTTTACATGGAATAGGATTATTTTCAGAGGAAAGTATTAATGCTATGGGTCCACTCCTTCCTGCCTCCAGGGTCCTTTGCCCCAGCACCAACATTTTACCTTCTACAAAAAATTCATGAGAGAAAAAATTAACTAGATTTTTCCAGGTCAAATGGAAAGAAAAAATTCATACCAACTAAAACCATATCCTTTTAAACAAGCCAAAAAAAAACAACCCCTATTTCAGTTCTCTCTTCTTTTCTTTTTCCCCTGCAAAACTTGAGTCACGGCTAAAAAGGAGCCAATTAAAGTTTCTATTATCACAAAACTTAATTTCATTGGTGCAGTGATACTGGGCAAAAGCAATTTTATTCTTGCTCTTCCAAATATATATATAGGTACATGTGAAAAAAAGGGGGGGATGCAGGCACATCTGAGGGGTATCTCTGTGTATGTGTGTGTGTGCATTCAGAAAGGGAGACGGGAGCATTATTGCTGAATCACAGAACAGAATTCACTTCTTCACCACAAATAAATAAGTAACGACATTATACAAAGATCTGTTTCTTCATTTCCTACAGGAATTTTGCTTTGCTTACTTTTTATTACCCTACACTCTTAAATTATCATCATTTTACAGAGGAGGGAGCTTTATAATTTCACCTTTCTTAGAGAGGTTTTTAAAAAGACTTAGCAAGCCTGATCAGTCCATTAACATAGCTCCAGAGAAAGAGAACTCTATAGCTGTATCTGCTAAACTCTTCTGCAAAGCTCAAGGTTTTTATTAATAATAAAAAAAAAAAAGCAAGGGAGAAAGGAGGAAGACGGGGAAGGAGTGGGGAGCGAGGGATAAAGCAAGGAAACAGACAGGGAAGGGGAAGAGAGAGGGAGGGAAGGAGGGTGGGGGGAAGGACAGGAAGGGGAGAGAGAAACAGAAAAGGGAAACAGCAATTTCACTTCTCCCATCCACGCACCTAGCCGCTGCTTTTATTGTTATTTATTTATTTCCTCCCCTTTTGAGCTAGATCCTTTTTTCTCATTTAGTCGGACAGAGATTGTCCTCCTGGAGTGACCTTTTATTCTTCCCTTTTCCTTCACCCCTCCAGGCTATTGCCCTTGTGCCAGTAACTAGATAACACACTCTATCAAAGATTTTTTTAAAAAATCATTGGGAAGGCACTAGGGCTGATAGTGGCATCAATCGTAGCCTGACACGGGCTGGGGTCAACCATTTATCTCTCCACATAGCCTGTGGTTACTGCCGCGGCCATCTTGAGACTTGCTACATCTTAACAACCTGGTGCAAATGTTGCCTCTCCCAGCGCTGATAATATCTGCTACCCGAGTCCTTTTGCTTTCCTTGTTTGGCATATTTCTTTGTTTCATTCCAGTGGACAACTCTTCGTACTAAATGAAGACAGGAATGAGTGAAACACCCCCCCACCTTTCAGAACCCTTCTGTATTTCAGGGCCAGGGAAACGGTCATGGGCTATAAAAAGAATCTTGCTCTTTTTGCCAAAATTTTCAAAACAAAATTGAAACACTTTTGTTCCTTAGTAAATACAGCCATGTCCTTAAATTTAAAGTGAACTCAAGTAGCATTGCTCTTATTTCACTAGATAATGAGATTTTATCTAAAGATTTCTTTTGATTGACTCAAATTTATTCTCCACCCTACCACAACCTTTTCTCGCCTTGTCCTCTCTCTGCCTCTGACATGCCATTCCCTAGCATTTATAGTAACTTATTCAGCAGGCAATGGCATTGTTAAGAGAAAGTTCAATGTTAGGCAGGCAATATTCACAGTCCCAACAGAGCCATGGGGCCTTCAGCAAGTATATTAACATTTCAAAGCATCCATTTCCTTATCTGTAAAATGGAACTAATAATATCTACTCAAAGTGCTATGACAACAATGAAGAATAAAATACCTACATGCCATTAGCCTGTAACATATAAATGCTCAATATATTTGAATTACTATTTATTGTCTTAAAGTTCATGAACAGTTCGTTTCTCAGGCAATGAAATTTAGTACCAAGACCAATTTTCCTCCCACTATGACTTCACTTACCTGGGCTTCCAAGAAACCTATTTTAAAATGAAAATACACTCGGAAATTTTAATAGACCTTATGAACTTACATCTTAAATGAGTGCCATGAAGACAGAACCAAAGAAAGAGGACCTGAGAGTCAATGGGAAACTTTGTGTATTTTGCTCTATGTTTTAATATAAACTCCAGATGCTTCATGCTTCTATAAATTCAAATAAATGTAAAATATAGTCATCCTTTTTGTACTACACTGTGAGAGATCCTCGGGTCAAAACTTTCCCTTATCCTTAAAACTTCCACTAGTAGATTCTTCTTTTCAAAGGGACGCCAATATAAAATAATCCCCAGTTAGAAGTTACAAAAGCTTTTAAAAATAATCTGATATCTATTGAAGCTAGGAGCTGGATACATGGGGTTAATTACGCTATTCTCTCTACTCTCATATATCTGTAGTGGTCTATTAAAAAAGTTAAAGAAGAAGTGGGCCCCAATCAATATATTACCTTAAATAGACCAATTGCAATTTACTTCCAGTCATACCATCGAAGTGTGTGATAGCCCAGTAAAGAATACACTTAATTTCCCATGATGTTAAAAGGAATTATTTCTTTAAATCTTAAAATTGCTCTTAATCATGGATTTTATAGATAATTACAAATTCATAGATAAAATATATATATATATCAGTCCAAGCTTTGCAAACACTAGCTTAGGACCCTTCTAAATTTATTTACTCAAAATACAGAGAACGTGTTTTAAATTTTTCACCATGTTACCACCTGTCTATATCCAATGCCTATAGACAGTAAAATCAGGAGTTGTCATCTCTAAACTCTCCACCTTGGAAATTAAAGGACAAGGTACCAGAGAAGCCATGGATCGCTCATGGTATCACTGGCTGACGTTTTTTGGCCAGAATCAAAACAACTGGACATTAAAATTACAGAAGATCTTTTTCCTCCCTTTTGATCTCTTTTTTAAATTTTCTATTCAAGAATACATTTCTTTTAATAAGAAGAAAAGGTATTTTGTCTTACATATTAAAATATTTAAATGGTACTGTGAAGAGCCCAAATTGGCGGGAAGAAAGAAGCCGTGGTTATGGGGCAACGTGATAGAGGCAAGCGCCTAAAATCAATGAAACGTCTTTATGTCCCATACCTGTGTTCCTCATCCACTTTACAAGATTGATTGCCTCATTCCCCAGAAAATTAAAAAATGGAAAAGTAAAATGAACATCCTGAACGACAGATCTGGTCACTTATTCCTTTACCACAACAACATAACAAGGGAAATAGGGTGCTCGGACTCTATGCTCCAAAATAAAGAAATTCTACGAAACATTTCTAGTATTTCTAAGACTTTGAGAGTTCAGGAAGACACCATGAAATTCACCTGTTGCAAGCAGGTTTCCATCTATGCAATTTGCTGAAAAATGCAGGTAGAAATTGGAAAAACTATTACGGTTTTAGAGTCCAGATGGTGGGAAGTTTTGAGTCCAGTCCATTCTGAGTGCAGTCACCCTTTGTATAACTCATTTCTTTGGTGGGGATATGGTTGTTTTGTGTTTTTCAATATCTACAGTCTCTGCAATAATTTCTAAAAGTATCACAAAAACATTTTGAGAATTAATTATAATCTGGAGACTATTCATTTTAATTATGTTCACTGATACATTTGTTCAATAAAATTTTATCCTCTATAATAGTAGGCAAAGAAGATGCAAATCTAAACATCAGACCCCATGTTGCATGTCGCTACCCCATAAATATGAACACACACACGCTCTTCCACTCAAACAACCATCAGAGCAGAAAGTAGAGGAAACCGAGAACCTCACTAGAAGCATCTAGAACACAAGGTAGAGCAATGTCCACAGAGGAAGGAGTTGAAGGAGCTACTAATGGTGTGCAGGGGAGGGAAGGCAGGAGGGGGAACAAAACCAGAACCATGCTCACAGCTGTCACAGGAGCTCAGAAGATAAATTTTAATATATGCATTTGTACTTTATTTCACTGCCTAATGATGTACTTTCAAAAATTTATAATGTAGCTTTACAAGTTTAGCTTGGGAAATGTTTACCAAAAAAACAGATTTTTCTTTCTTCTTTTTTTGCATTTCATTCCAAAAGAAAATTAGTGGTAATATTGCAGTCTCTGAAGTCATTCTAGCTCAGTTTGAGTCCCTGCTCTGGCATTTACCAGCCGTGTGTCCCAATACAACCTGGTCAGTGTCTCTGAGCAGTTGTTAATCTGTACACTGGAAAGGGTAATAGTAACCACTTTAAAGGTACAATTTGAGGACTAAATGGGCAGTTTCAGTAAAGGGCTTCACACAGTTTCTGATAAGAAGTAAGCATTCAATTAATGTTACCCCTTTCCATTATTATTAGTGGTAGTATTTCTTTACAATAAAATACAGAATGTGCTTCTCTAGATGACACGATATCTAGTACTGAATGCCCTAATGTGTGTTTTTTTTTTCTTTTTTTTACAGACAGAGTTTCACTGTCACCCTCGATAGGGTGTTGTGGTGTCACCCCTCACAGCAATCTCCAGCTCTTGGGCTTAGGTGATTCCCTTGCCTCAGCCTCTGAAGTAGCTGGGACTACAGGCACAACGCCCAGCTATTTTTTTGTTGCAGTTTGGCCAGGGCTGGTTTAAACCCGCCACCCTCAGTATATGGGGCCAGCGCCCTACCCACTGAGCCCCAGGCACCACCCTGAATGCCCTAATGTTTTTCCAATCATTTTCCTCCATCTTCCCAAATCAGTAACTATATACTTAGGTGTTTCATTTTAATGTTTGAAAACATTATATGTTGATGCGAATGAAGTAATGAATTATCTGAGCAGAAAGGATACAGCAAAGAAATGAAGAATCACTTCCAGATCCAGGGCCCCCTGGATTAGAGGGGGCACAGTGTGAAGATGAGTGTAAATGCAAGAATAACTCCAATTTCCCCACAATTTCCTTGTGAAGAAGCCAACAGAATAGGAAAGTTTTAGAATGATTTCCACTAAGAAGTGATGAACTGGACCCCCTGTGTTCTCAGGCTCCCCTCAGGCATGGACACTGAAGGCCTCCTCAGTGAGAGGTTGCAAGACTCTTACTGTGCCCCAAATTCCATGCCACATGGCAGACTGAGGCTTTTTTCCAGAAGCAGGGCATTGTTAGCTTATCAGAAACACTGCTACATTCTTATCTCAACTGCTCAGAAAACTCACAAAGAGAGAAGCCAGTCTGTCCTCTTGCTGTTCTGTTCCAGCTCTGGATTTAGAAGGTCCAAACTTCAGTTCAGCTGGTACAAGGGTCTCAGTTCAAACCTTCAGTCCCTGGCCCCATTAAAATGTAAGACCAGATTCAACCGATCACGGAATGGCACCAGAGGATTGCAATTTCATCCAGTATGATTTTTATTAGCCTTGCAATTTCTTAATGGGCTCCCCTGAGGGCTGGCTGGTAGAATCCTGCACTACCAGTCCGGATTTGCTACAGGCAGCTTAATAAACATGGTATCTAGCCCCGTGACAATTGTCGTAACACCCGACCGGGGTGCAGAAGGCAAAGCTAAAGGTTAACAAAACCACCGCTCAGGTGGCAGGGAGGTGAGTGGGGAGAATGTTGGAAATTGTAATCTGAAGGCAAAGGCTGCTTGCTGGGTTGGCAGTTCTTCCAGCCCGGCCAGAGCTCCCCGAAGCTGAGCAGACAGCTTACCGCCTCCTGCAATCAGCATCTTTTCCACATCTCATCAGTGTCACCACTCCTGACATCTCATTATGCACCAGAGGTGGAAGTGGACAGGTACAGAACACACGAACTTTTACTTTTCTTATTATTTCCATGGAGCACCATGAAGCTGGGAGTTAATTAAGTCCTGTGGGACAGACAATCAGTGTCTTTTTTGCTAGGTTAAATTACATTATATACAGATGCAAAAAAGAGAAGAAAAAAATAAGCCCTCAGCTCTTTCCTGGTTAATAGAGTAAGTTAGAAATATGATGATTCCAAACTGGAAGCTGAAGCCGCAGCTCCTTAGCTCGCAAGGTGTCTGATGGAGTCATATGATAAATGCACCAGGGACCTCTCTCTCCTGAGAGGGTCTCAAAGCACTTGAGTAAACACTTTTCAAGAACTTCTTCCTTCAACTCTGAGAGAAAGTTAATTGGAGGATGATAGTCACTTCTATATTATAGGTAGGAAAATTTACTCAACTAGTCTAGATTGGATTTTTAAAATCTTAGATGGTAAGAGATTGTCAGAGGGAAGACAGAATCAGAGAAGGCAAAGAGTGGGAAAAGAGATGAAAATGAGCCAGTCCGAAATTTCCTGAAGTGTTTCTTAGAGAGCCAGTGGGTCTCGTGTGGGAGAAAACAATAAAAATAAAAAAAAATTGTCATAACCAAATATGTTTGGAAAAGCCTGGGTTCAGCAGAGTGAAACTGTCTTCTTTCCTGCAGGACTCTCTAAGCTTTTAATTTGTCACTAGACATTGTGTAGAATCGAGTCTATTGCATTTTCCAAATTATTTGACCACAGAACCCTTTTTTTTTTTTTTTTTTTTGAGACAGAGCCTCAAGCTATCCCCCTGGGTAGAGTGCCATGGCATCACAGCTCACAGCAACCTCCAACTCCTGGGCTCAAGCGAGTCTCCTGCCTCCGCCTCCCAAGTAGCTGGGACCAC
>CAUYQV010063430.1:0-31036 GCA_963574575.1 Galagoides demidoff
CCTGTGGTCCCAGCTACTTGGGAGGTGGAGGCAGGAGACTCGCTTGAGCCCAGGAGTTGGAGGTTGCTATGAGCTGTGATGCCATGGCACTCTACCCAGGGGGATAGCTTGAGGCTCTGTCTCAAAAAAAAAAAAGAGTTAAGAAAAGAGATGAAATGAGATCATGGTGTCAAATGCGGGCACAGGGCACGGCACACAGCAGGGAACCAGCCCTTGTCCATTTGTGGTTGGGGTTGGTGCTAAGGAAAGCCTGGCTCCACAGGATCCCTTGGAGGACGCCAGATGACCTTGTATGGGCTCAGACTGCAATTTGATTACTGTGAAAGTGAAGCAACCCCCCCCCCCAAACATGCATTCAAGGGCACACTTCTATTCACCTGAATCCAAAATACAAGCAAACTGAGCTTCTTTGGCATACTCTCAATGTTTGGTTTCCTTCCAGCCATCTTCATAAAGACCAAGTTCTCTCACCACCCCTTGCTACAGAGAAGAAAGCTTAGAATGATTTGCCCTGAGCAGCTGGCTAACAAGTGGGCCAGAAGTCGCAGCGGACCCTGGCCCTGGACATTCAGGAGCTATTCCATGACTTTCTGTCCACTGCTGATGCGATGCAGAATGATGGGTGCCAGTTGCAAGGGAGAAGTTGTTTCAAGATATTCTCAACAGTGAGAAGCTGCAGCTTTGCTCTTGGAAATGGATAAACAACAAAAGCAAAACAATAAATACTTTTCCAAACAGGGAGTGGCTATGGGCCAATACACAAGGCTAGAATATTTATACTGAACCGATGGAACATTATTTATTCCAAAATAATTAAGTGTACTGGATTAATGATAAGAGATGCCAGAGACGCATTAGTGAAAGGAAAGTAGAACAATTTAAAAAATCCATTCATTCATCCGATTTATTTTGGGTACCTACTCTTTGTAATGAGTCTTGTTAGGAACTGGGGTAGAACTACGATAACAAATGGCCCTGGGCACTAGAAGCTGGAGTCTAGTGAGGGGAAGGTAAGTATGTGAAAATAATACTGCAACGTAAATTCCACAAGGGCAGGGCTTTTTCTATATTTCTTTAACTGATAAATTGTCCAGCTTCTAAAAGGAGCATCCAATGCATAGCATGTCTCAATAATTATTAGGCAGATTAATTAAGAATGGACAGAGAGGAGGTATGACACTATGGCAATAATACAGTCTCAAGAAGTACAGAAAGTAAGTAAACAGGTGTCTGGGAGATTGTCTACATTCTTTACTAACAATGAAGATTCTAAGTTTCCCAAGGGAAAAGATACCCGCCTGTGGTTCATTCATGCACTGAACGAGGACTTCTTGCTCACCTACTCTCCATCCCAGCGGGCTGCTTTCTGAGGGTATGAGAGAGAACAAAACAGGTGCTCCCATCTTCATGAAGTGTGTCGTACAGGGACACAGAAAGAGGCAATGCATGTGACATCACTGCAGACCACTAGGAGTGTTAGGAAGGAAAGGTCCAGAGGGGTGACAGTCAACTTTTGATGGGCTGGCCAGGAAAGCTTCTCAGAGGAGGTGACTCATAAATCAACAGCCGATGAAGAAGAAGGTGGGGGGGAAGAGAAGAGGGGACAGGATGGCTTGTGCAACGTCCCTGGGATGGCAGAATGGCCCAGCATGAGGATGGAGCCAGGGCAGCTGAGGATGTGGCCCAGCAGGGCAGGAAGCCAGCAGAGAGGGACTGTGGCTTTGCCCCATCTACCAAAAGGAAGCCATCCTCAGAGGTCGCTCCAGTTCCCACAGTTATACTCACAGTTCACAGACGGAGATGCCAGAGACGCACCACCCCACAGCTCCCGAGTGACATTCTGTCCACTTCCACATCATCATTCCTGTGGTCAGTTCATCATTCCACCAGTGGGGATGTCATAAACCGTCATATGCAGGTATTGGACTTTGGCAAATTGCCAGGCACTATGCCGTGTATTTTATTACTTACGTGAGCAGAGGTTAGTGGTATGACTCTCACTACTAATACAGTTGCTGCTACTATCGTCAATATTATTATTCCCATTATAAAGAAGAGTAAGACTGACTCTGAGAGGAGTAATGAACTGCCCTCAAGGCAAAAGCAGCCCCCCATGTGAACATTCAAACATGGGGTATCTAACTTCAAAGTTTGCTCTTTAATCATTAGATATTCATTCTCCTAAGTCAGATGTGTTTCGTGTGAGATTTATTATTTATTTATTTATTTTTGAGACAGAGCCTCAACCTGTCACCCTGCGTAGAGTGCTGTGGCATCATAGCTCACAGCAACCTCCAACTCCTGGGCTTAAGTGATTCTCTTGCCTTAGCCTCCCAAGTAGCTGGGACTATAGGCGCCCGCCACAAAGTCCGGCTATTTTTTGGTTGGAGTTATCATTGTTGTTTGGCAGGCCCGGGCTGGATTCAAACCTGCCAGCTCTGGTGTATGTGGTGGGCGCCTTGAGCTATAGGTGCTGAGACAGATTTATTTATTCAATAAAAAAAGTGCTGTGCAAGGACCAGGTGCCAGGCCCAATGCTAGATGCTGGAGAAATTAAATGAGTAAAAGAGATCCCTGATGTTCGGGAGAGAGACACATAAACACCATCACCCAGCGTGACACATCCACCAGGCGGGTATGCACAAAGGGCTATGGAAATTCAGATTTGCACAGAGTGAGGAACGCAGCTAAGGCCTCCCAGAAGAGGCAATACTTGAGTAACAAATTAAAGATGGAAAAGAATTTTCCAGATGAGCAAATGGAAATCAGAAATATTCCTGGAATATAAAAGCCTTCTGTTGTGGAGGCACCAAATACGCTGAAGGGATAGTTGAACTTGTTTAGGCAGGTGGAGGTGAGATGGAAGGAGAAGAAGTGGTTCTGTGATAATAGGTGGAAGAAGTTAGTTAGAAATCTGGGACTGTCTCCTGAAGACTACGGGGAGCCATGCACAGTTGTTTAGCAGGGTTGGGGGGAGGCTGCATTTCACATATAGCAAAGACCAAGCCTGTCAAACTTCATCTGGACTTCCCCAAGTATGGTTCTCAGAACAACAGCATCAGCATCTCTTGGGAATTTATTAGAAAGCAAATTCTATGTCCCCACTCTAGACCCTATAGAATCAGAAATTCCGAGATTTTAACAAGGTCTCCAGGGAATGGTAATGCACGCACCCAAGTGCGAGAACCAGAACAACCTTCACGTTACCTGCAGGCCCACTTCACTCCAGCTTCCAATTGGAGAGACTCAGGTAAAATATCCAGCGTGTCATGTCACCTCTTTTCAGCCTACATCCCCCAAGACCAAGATGGCCATCCAGCACCACAGGTGCCTAGCTTTGTTGGGAGAGACCCTCTCTCTTGGTTGGTGAGTACCATGTCATCACCTCCCCCGTCGCCCCTGGTCTTCCCAGGCTGCAGGATGGGAATCCAGGAACTCCTGCTGCTGCTTGGAAACTATCATTAGCTAAGAGCTTGGCTAATGCATTCGGGGTGGTGAGTTAACAGGAAAACAGACTCGATAGGCTAGCCTGTCCCCATGCTGGCCCCAGAGCGGGGCCTTAAGTGGGGACTGGCAACTCCCCTCTAATCACCTCTTGTTAGCTGCAACTATAGGCAAATTGCTAGCAAGGATTAAGTGGGGAGACGATGCCAGGATCACTGTCAAGCAGAGAAAAGACTCAATTTGTAGAGCAATCACGAGTCTGTAATCACTTCTTTAAGAGCTCTTTTCTGCGGTGTTTGCCTTTGGAAGGTGTGGACCCTGCCCAGGCGAGGGTGGGCCAAGAGCTGCAGGCTGCCTTTTTCCTGGAGCATATTAAAACGATTACTCCCGTAAATGAGATAAGCCTTGCTATTAATAGCGCTTTGCCTCAACAGGTCTCTCCCGACATTGGAGGCCCAGATGCCGCCTTGAACAAATGAACAGCAGTGTGCATAAACAATTGATCTGAGCTCATGAATAGAGCACATTGCTGGAAACACACAGGAGAATCTGAGGGGAGGCCATATAGAGGAGGGGGAAGGGATGCATTTCGTTTATCACTGTTTGCAAGATGGTCGTGTAAAATAAGAACTGTTACACAACAGTGTTAGGAAAAAAAACCCTATAAGAAAATTTCGTCTCTCCTCAATTCAAGAGAGGAATTTCTTATAAGGGGGAGGAGTGGTCTTTTCGTTTCCAAATGTTTGGAGCTTTTGACCAGGTGTGATAACTGTTATTTTCAAAGTTCAGTCTCCAGGCTTCACGACTTCATTATTTTTACACATTTCTCTGGAGAAGTTTGGTAACAGAATGAAGGAGACGAGCCTGTGTCATTTCAGAAGAAACACTCGCAACTTGGCAACAAAGGGGAGTGCCAGAAATAAGATGGTATTTAAAGTCGAAACATGATTCATTCTGATATAAATGTAACTTAAAGTCCTTCGAAGAAGGGTTCTTATCCTTTGAAATTTCTCAAGTAGGAACAGGTTTTGTGAAAGTTTCCTATGACAGAATCCACTGGAAGGGAAAAAGAAGGAAGGAAGGTGAGAGAAGAAATTAATATGTGGAGAAGATGAGTGGTGGGTGATGAGTGAGCAAGTCAGCTGGGCTATGACTCATGCAACAGACCCCCTGCAGGTTTATTAAAAACGTCCTGGTGGGGAAAAAAAATTAAACCTCACTTTTCTCATTAAATCTGCATTGTCAATCCACATGTAGTAAATGAAGCATTAAGTGATGTTTCCAAAATTCCGAAATGTTATCGCACTGTAGCAAAAATGCACTTTAAAACATAATTTTTGCAAGGTTTTCCTAAAAGGTCCGAATGAAATTACTTCCCAGTAGTATCAGCCTTTTCTTGGGGAAAAAAAATTTTTTTAAAAATCAGCCCTTGCTCTAAACAATACACTCTAAGGTATTTTAAAAGCTCCTTCTGTTTTCAAAATAATAATAATGGAAATTTGGATTCTATTTATATTATCTTCATGTCAAATAATATTCTTTTTAGTGTCCAAATTTCCAAGAATCCTATCAGCTACAGAATATGATTTGTCTTATGTTTTGCTCCAAACTTTACCTCACTAGCGGTTGTTAAAAGTTAAAATAATAGCTGTTATTCCCAGAGGGAGGCCCAGAACCTGAAGAAAAATTAGTTGGAAAGGTGCTAACTTGATTCCTTCAACTGGGGCTATTTTTGCTTGTTTCTTTGTTTGACTGATTGAGTTAGGATAAAACTATGGCCCCAAACTTTCAAAGTTGAAATTTTGTCCCCTTCTACCCTGTCCTCGTTCCTTTCCCATGTGGACGCCATATAATAAATAAACGAGCAAGTGCTCAGTGTATTTCTTGTGGGCAGGGATGATGTAAACCTACAGGTCTGACCAGAAATCTCCTATTTGATGAAATATTTTCAAGTGTAAATTATACAAATAGAATTCATGGCTGCTTTATTTGTTCAAAACAAATGACAAAAAACTTGCTCCTAGTGTATCAATGCACAGTTCTATCCCCTTAAAATTCACTACTTAAGCAGCTCTGAAGGCTTACGGGGCGGGGGGGGGGAGCAGACTCAGAATAAACTAAAGGAATAATCAGCTTGGAAATTTTTTTTCCTGCCTTGTGCTAAGTATACAAATAAAGAGAGCAATTAATACCAAATGCCTTTAGTCCTCCATCCCATTAGTTTTTTGGTGCTTCAAGGCAATCTTCAAAAAAAAAGGAAAATTTCTGAGGATTAAAACAGAGGTTTTGTTTAGACAAACAGACATGCTGGTAAAGACTGTGTGAATAATGCCTACCACTCCCCACAGCCTTCTGATATTTAATCACGCTGATTTCCAGGAAGAGAGAGTTTGGGAAGGAGGAAGAGAAATCTGACAAGACAAGTGAGGAGAGATTCAGAGCAGAGCGACGGAATGTGGAAAAAGAAGTGGCCCAGCCCCCTCTTCTCTGCCTTTTCTACCAACCGGACACAGGAGCAGGTCACCCGGAAGTCCCCACATTACACGCGTGGTAGAAAACGCACAAGCTACAACCACAAACCATCTGCCTGCACCTACAGTCACCAGAAACTCCCCTTCCCAATGGCATGAAGGCCTGACCGGCAAAGCAAAGGTACACGGGTCATGGAAGGTCTGATGCAAAGCACCCCCACTCATGAGCTCCCCTAGATACCTCCTTTATCTGCTCCTTGCCCCAATACAGAATTCTGCTCTCAGACGAAACTCTCGTACCCTAAACATCTTTTTTGCAGGACAGCTTGCAATTACCTGTCATGATCTACCCACCCTTTTTTTGCAATGTACACTCTTTGTATTTAGAACTGGTGAGAAAAAATATAATCTAAAAATACAATGCTAAGAGAAATTCTATTTTTCCACCCACTACTTAGAGTGGGGTGGGATTCAGGTACTCAGAATATGGGCTTTGGGGGTCACTTCTAACAGAAGGCCAACCCTATGCTTAAAATACAGCAGGGCTCAAACTCCCGGGGATCCACATTCTCATATTTGTTCTCTGTCTCTCTCTCCCTTTCTCTCTCTCAGACAGACTCCCCCATGGGAAGGGAGAAACTCACCCCAGGAGTGAAGCCAGCCTGCATGAGGTTGAGTGGCCAAGCGTCAGTGTGAAGTACTAGTGGGCTCCCTGGGCAAAAGTGTGGGCCACAGGAGGGACGGGGAGGGATGGAGAGGCTTTGCAGAAGGCCAAAGGAAAAAAGGCAAAAGGAAAAGCATCAGGAATGTGTGCAAAGGAAAAAAAAATACGGCAAAGGAGATGGGAAATTAATAATCCAACAAGCAGGTTCCCTCCGTGTTATTAATTACACTGCTTTGCCCAAGCTGCAGAGGAACTCGGCACTGCACATGGAAGGGGAGGGGTCTGAACACCATTGGCCGCCTCTCCTCACTTCCATACATCTCAGCCAATCCTCCCTGTGCCTTAAGGTACAGATAGATCTGAGCTGCCGTTACAAACCCCTGGAAGATGAAAAATCGTGCTCAGTGGGTAAGGCACTGTTCCGTCCAGTTAATGCACTATAAACTTTATTTGAGCTGACTTCTCATTTGATCCCCCAGTGACGGGGTCAGGGAGCGCAAGCAATTCCATCCCAAATCATGCCATAATCGAATTGCTGCCTATTTCCCGAACCTATAATGAAAAAGGCAACCGAAATAATGCAGGTAATGTTGGCGGCCTCCCTTGCCTGTCGGACATTATTACCTCCGATTGCTTGCCGCCATTTCCCCGGTACTCTAACAATGAATATATTTCACAGCTCACTTGCTCTCCTGTGTGGGTGGCATGGTACAGACACCTACATGATATGAAAGGGAGTCTAAAACAATAGGGCTGCTTCTGAGTGCCGTGCCTAACAGCCGACTGGTGGGAGAAGCAGTTTTATCAAAGTGCTTCTCATGGGGACACACACACACACACGCATGCACGCAAACACACGGAGAGACACAGTGTGGTCCAGAGTCACAGGCTCAACTGAAGCCAACTCAATTTCTCTTTGTCTATTTAAATCCCAGCTTAATCACTTAAAGCATAATAACTGAGAGTGTGATTCCTTTATCACTCAGATGCTCTGAAGGTTTTTATTCTATTTTCTCCCTCTGAATAAAATGGAACAGATATAGCTTCAGGGGCCAGGCATGAGATAAAATAACAACGTGCGTATATACCCTACCTAAAAATGCCTTCTAAGCGCTCACTTTCCCGTCACAAAGATTTAAGAATTCAACGCTTTCTATTTACATGGCCTTAAAAAATATAATTCAGTGTCCCATCGAATTTTGCTTCTCAGAAAAGTGCTGACCTCATCCCATGCAATGAATGTGGCCCCAGAAACTCAGGGCCGCACAGGGAGTGATGCGGAGATGTTGTTATTTGCACCACCACCCTTTGGGGAAGGCCCTCTCCAGGCCAGGGGAAACGTGAGGCTGGACATCAAGTGTCTGTAATCTCTGGACGCTGTGATCAATTTAGCGCCTCGGTAGGTTTCCAGCCCTACCTTTTATTTCTCTACTTGTAGGTTCTGTTCACTCAGAGCAGTGCCTTTGAAATTGTCCAACGTCAGATTCCTGTGCTAGAAAACTTGGCTGTACCTAGGAACTACGCTATTGCCCAAGCCATTATCACCAAAGACTTAGGCTGGTATTTATTTAACCTTAGAAATGTGTGTGTGTGTGTGTGTGTGTGTGTGTGTGTGTGTGCGTGTATGCGCGTAAGTATGGACAGTCCCATGTGTAACAAATATACTACAAACACATGTGGTGTAAGAATCATAAAAAGAGATACTAAAAGTCAGAAATAATTAGTGTCCAAGACCATTCTCTCTCTCTCTCCTATTTCTTCTACACTTCGCTTTTCTTCTCCTTTTCAAAAAATAGAAACTGTACTCTACAATTTTTATCACACACGACTTCCCTGCCTTGGCCCTACAAGGAAAACCAGCTACAGAAACCACAGAGACGGAATGCAGGGCCCGGCAACACAGTCAGGTGAAGTCCACCAGGTAAAGGCTTCCCAGTTTCCCCCTGCAGGTCTGTCCAGCCTGATGAAAAGGAAGGACCCCGTTTCTTAAAGAGATACATACATTCCAGAGTCTAGGCCGACACACATGGACAAAGGATAATTCTTTAAAACACTCAGCACCACAGGCTATAGAGAACAGATTTTATAAGAAAAAAAAAAAGATCAATATAAAGAAAAAAATGCTCTAGATGTAATTGAAGTCATACATTTGTACATGACTTCTGCTATATGCCCAATTACTGCTATTTATCAAAGAGTAGACAACATTGAACCTGGCAGCATGAAAAACAAATTTTACTAAGTCAGAGGGAAAAAAATCATCAGAAAGAGAAAGAAAAAAAAAAGATACAAATAATAAATAATTCAATATTCTCGAGGAAAGCTCTTGCAGAAAAGGCCTGGTTGATTCAAACATCAGACAGGCGTCTGACAAGAGATGTATCGATTTAGACAATTCTATCATCATTATTCCAGCCGGAGTCCTTCACAAAAGCTGCTCTTTTTGCTCCTGTTTTTATTGCTGTAACTACCAACCTCCTTCTCATACCCCGATCTCTTTGAACCGGTATTCATTACAGCTTAAATCTTAAGCCTAAACATAAGATGATAAACAGATTGCGTGGCTCAGGTTTGGAGGAGGCAAGGGCTTAGCTTCCCTAAAATCTAATAGGACGAGAGGCTATTTACAATCTGCTGAGAATCTCCACGCTCTGTGGAGTAGGTCATGTGCCCATCTGTATAATTACCAAGGCAGAAGATTGAGATTCGAGGGAGAACATATATCCAAAGCAAATATTATCTATCCACATCTAACAAAGAGTTGTCAAATGCTGAACAGGAAGGCTGACAAGAAACGCACCCTCATTTGTTACTTTAAAGGCTGTGAAGGAAGCACTCACAACATGTATCTGTAATGATTTCATCCTCTTCCCCATTTCGGCTCAAACTGGGCTTCAAAACTCTACTTATTTTTCCAACCAAAACAATTTAAAAAGAAAAGAAAAGAAAAGAAAGAAAGGGGTGGGGGGAAGAAAAGAGAAAGATCTTTTCAGGTCAAGGCAGATAGCTAAAATACAGTGGTATAATTAGTGGAGGAGAAAAACATGCCTCCATTATGTCTCTGCAAAAAAGCAGAACTATTTCTTTAGTGTTCGATGTGTTAATTACAACCAGATAGGAGGTGCCACGGAAAATTAACAGTCTCACAAAGGCATAAGAGGTAAACAGGGAAAGCAGCAGCTCCTGGAGGGTCGGGGAGAGCAAGTCAATTTTGCAGACAGATAAAAGAGCCATCCTGTCCTGTGGTGGTTGTGAAGAGGCTACAGGGTGGTGGGCCCTGTTATCACCAGTTAATTAGGCAGGAGGTCCAGGCCTACACTGCAACATTTGCCTGGTAATCAGATGTGCAGGAAACCAAGAGCCATGGCATCCTGACCGGCTCACACAGTACATTCTGCCCACTCAGAGGTGTTGGGTGCACACGTCTGAAGAGTGAATAGAATTCTGCCCCCTTGACAGTGACAAGCTGGATGTCTTTTTAAAATGCAAATGAGAGAAGGGGCAGGAGCTTCCCAAATTACATCTCCCCTGCCTGTGTTTGGGAGTCCTCGAGGGAAATATTGAGGAGGAATGTTTGCTAGTGTGGACAAGATAGTGTCCCAGTAGACTGAGCTTAGCGGGTCTTGTTAGGGGGCTCTAGAAGGAAGAAGCAAGGGAGACCAGGCAAAAAGGGGGACCAGGAGCAGTGGTTCACACCTATAATCCCAGCACTCTGGGAGGCCGAGGCAGGGGGATCTTGAGCTCAGGAGTGCAAAACCAGCCTTAGCAAGATTGAGACCCCCGTCTCTAAAAATAGCCAGGTGTTGTGGAGGGCGCCTGTAGTCCCAGCTACTTGGGAGGCTAAGGCACGAGGATCATTTGAGCCCAAGAGTTTGAGGTTGCTGTGAGCTGTGATGCCACAGCACTCTACCAAGAGTGAGAGAATGAGAATCTGCCTCAAAAAAAAAAAAGAAAGAAAAAGAAAAGGCAAAAAAGGGGACAGAGAGAGAGAATGAGAACATCGAACACAAACTCTAGACAGTAGATAACATCGACATCAGTTTTTCTGGACTACGGAAGTAATGGGGTAAAAACTCCCACAAACCTAAGATTTACTCTAAACTAATAATTCTCTGTGGCAAAGGACAGTTCAGCCAAATCCTGCCCTACTCTTTCCTGCCCAACGTGTACTGACCATCTGCAGGCGAAGACTTTCACGCCATAACACACAGAATCAGAAAATGAAAGAGGTTGGTTGGGTGAGGGGCATAGGGCCAGTCCCCACCTCTGAGCCCTGACCCACAGACAGTAGAGGCCACTGGTTGTTTCATTTCATGAGGAGGCTCCTGGGCACCACACAGCAGGAAAGGGCCAAAGCTGTTTGCCACGCAGTGTTTCAGGAGATGCTGCACCCTGTGGAGATAGGGTACTAAGCTCCCCACCAAAGCACACACAACACAGAGTCCTGTCTGGTGTACCCTGGAAGACCTGGTTGATCTCTGGCAAACCTCTTCTTCTGCTGTGACTTCTTAACCAGTACCGGGCACAGAGGCTTCTGGGATGGAAGTTATTGATCAGTCACTGAAATCAGTCCTCTTATCTTCAGGCTCAGTGTAATTATCGGACTTAGATTGGCCTAGGGGGAGAAGTGGGGCTAGGGACTGGCAGGGCGTGATAGGAAATATGTTTCCCTCCAGTAACCGATGTGCAAATCTCTTAGCAAATTCCCATACAATCGCATCTGAAGCCAGTCTATGGGCTGAGGGGGTAGGGGGTGTACAGGCTGGATTCTGGTGTTAGCTGTGCCTGTAAGGGAGAATTTGCGGCCAGATACATCTGCGGCAGGAGAGGAGGCGGGAGATGGCAGAGGGACTGAGACGGGAGAAGCAGCCTAAGGATACGACACTCTGCCTACAGACTGATTCAGTGACCACACACATGCAGAGAGGAGCGATCAGAGGGTAAGCTTTTCACATACTTTTAAAGTAGCATTCCTGAAATGACAAAATTATAGAGAGGGAGGACATGTCTGCAGTTGCCTGGGGTTGGGACGGGGCAGGGGGGAGCTGTGGCTGCAGCGTAGAGCCTGAGGGTGTGTGATGGAGCTATGCTATATGTTGACCATGTGACGGTCACGGGAAGCTGCACAGGGGTTACATGGCACAGAAGTAAATGCACACATGAAGGTGACACTGGTGAAACCTGAAGACCGTGGATGGATTGATGGATCAATGCTGATTTCCTGGCAGTGATGTTGTACTATAGTTACACAAGATGTTAGCCCTGGGGACCTGGGCAAAGGAAATATGGGATCAAGTCTGGGTGTCATTCCTTACAAGTGAATATAAATCGACAACCATCTTGATCATTAAACACAAAAAGTTTTAATGAAAGTGTCGGATTCAGAGTCTTGCACTGGACTCTCAGGACCCCTACCTGCCAGCCATGAGTCCTTGGACAAGTTAATTCTCTAAACCCCGGTTCTCTGTTATAAAATTTGGATAACAATAATTCCTCCTTCAGAGGGCTGGTGGGAATTAAATGAGATAATACTACATAAGTGTTCTATGCTTAAAACAGACCTTGGCGTTTAGTCAGGGGTTGATACATGATAGCTATTCCTTTGAGTGGCATTACTGTTATTATCATTCACAACCAGTATCCAAATACATGTGGAAAAATACAGCATGTCTGAAGTCTAAGTTGCCTTTTGCTCTTTAGTACTTTCCAAGATCTTAAAAGGGTGCCCATTGCCATAGGGATCCTCTGATTCTTTTTCATCAAATCATAGCTGTGTATATTAATGCAATTATGGGGTACAATGTGCTGGTTTTATATACCATTTGAAATATTTTCATCAAACTGGTTAACATAGCCTTGACCGCATTTTCTTAGTTATTGTGTTAAGACATTTATACTCTACACTTAGTAAATTTAACATGTACCCTTGTAAAATGCATCGTAGGTGTGGACCCACCAATTACCCTCCCTCCACCCAGTTTCCCCTCTCCCCTCCTTTTCCTCCCTCCTCCTCTTCTTGGGCTATAGTTGGGTTATAGCTTTCACCTGAAAGTTATAAATTGGTTTCATAGTAGGGCTGAGTACATTGGATAGTTTTCTTCCATTCTTGAGATACTTTGCTGAGATCCTCTGATTTTTAATGAACAGAAATGGTGAGGGCTTTCCAAAATGCATCATCGACAAAGGAAGTTGTCCCCAAGGAGGGATCCCTGTTTATAATGTCCCATCCTGTCTGCAGGGCATCCCTCCCCAGCACAGCATGGACCCAGGCTCCCAGGTATTGTTTCTTCCCCTGTGGCAATCAACAGAGGCTGGGGTGACACCGAGGCACTCAGTCACATCAGCTAAGCACCAACAAGAGGATCTACAGGGAATAAAAGCCTCTATCCTGACGAGGTTAGTTAGCCATGGATCAATAGGAAGCTTTGGATGTCCGTAAACTCAGAGTCTCCAGATTATGGGCACAGAGAAGTCTGAGGGGCAGAGAAAGGGAGAGTGAGGGGAGAAATAATATCTGTTTTCCTGGCACAGAGATTTCCTTTTATTGAATCTGTCACTTCCCATTTTGGTTAACAAACTGCTGCATGGAGCTCATCGTTGGGCAAATATTAAAGCTCCATGGAATACAAAGTGGGCCCAACTGCTTCAGATTGGGGGTTTAATAAGAAAAAGAAGGGCAAAGAGAAAAAGAAGAGGCCTGGAGACTCTGCAAAGATGAAGAGGAGAGCAGCGCTGCAAGGATGAGGCTCGGGAGAGGGAAAGAAGACAGTCTTAAGTTGTACTTGATCGCTCTTTCTCCTAAGCCACTACCAGCCCAGGATTCACAGCAAGCATTATTGGTCCAAAGCTATCACAGCAAATGCATAAAAGAGACAGTTCCATTTGTCCCAGGAGAGGATGCTAAATTTGGAGTTGAAGACCTTTGGAAAGGAGGGCTTGGAGAGATCTTTTTTCCTTTTCTTTTTCTTTTTTTTTTTATACACCATTGTTTATTTCCTTCTACTTTCCTGTACTGGAAAAGTAATGGAGTCATTGCAAGGTGAGGAAGAAATTGTGGCCCTTGCTTTCATGGGATTCAACTAATACTCCCAGGCTGAGGGTGGTGTTTTAGGAAAGAGAGCAGAGAAGACACTATTGAGAAGACACATATTCTTAACAATGTTAGGTAATGTTAAGTGTGTGTGTGTGTAGTGAGGCTTTTTTGTGTTTGTTTGTTTTTATTTTTGAGATGCCGTCTTGCTGTATCACCCAGCCTGGTCTTAAACTGTTGCTCTCAAGGGAGCTCCCACCTCACTCTCTTGAGCAGCTAAGACTACGGGCACAAGCCACTATGCCAGACTCAGTATAAAATCACAGAGCCAGAGCAGGACCAAGCTGAGTTTTAATTCTACAATACCACCCTGTCTGCCTGCCCAGTGAGTGGTCTGCATCTTTTTTCTGAGAGATTTAGCACTCCGATGATCATGAACTTTAAGTGCACTGGCTCACACCTACCTCAGATCTACATCCTGAACCAGAGCTTCAACTGGATACACAGCTGGAAAATGTTTATTAATCTTGGATTATAAACTACCCAGTGGTACCTGATACTGGCTGCATATCAGATGCATCTGAGAAGACTTTACAATCCCAGGTGCTCAGCCTCCGCTCCCAGGAGATTTGAATGCACAGCCAGGATCATAAACCACTGCACGTGGCCATATAATAAATATGAAAAATGGTAAAGGCTCAGCACCCATAGCACAGTGGTTACTGAGGCAGCCACATACACTGAGGCTGGCTGGTTTGAACCCAGTCTGGGCCAGCTAAACAAAAATGACGACTGCAGCAAAAAACAGTCAGACATTGTGGCGGGTGCCTGTAGTCCCAGCTACTTGGGAGGCCGAGGCAAGAAAATAGCTTAAGCCCAAGAGTTTGAGGTTGCTGTGAGCTGTGATGCTACAGCACTCTATTGAGGGATACGTAGTGAGACTCTGTCTCAAAAAAAAAAAAAATTGGTTATTTAAGAAGATTATGACAATATAGCTGGTCCCAGTAATGACTCAGGAAATAATAGTTTGAATCTTTATACATCGGAAGCTGTAGGATACAGTGGAAAGAGCCAACCTTGGCTATTTACTAACCGTGCGATGATGTAACCTCATCAAGACTTCCCTCATCTCCATGTGAGGGTGAGATGCCTTCCCTTGCAGAGGTTGCTATGGGGATTAGAAATAAAAGCTCATATACTGGGCACTGTGCTTGGGATGTGGTAGAAGCTGAGCTAGGGCTAAATTTCGGTTGAGAAATGAAAGTTTTCTATTTAAAAAAATACTCAAGATAACTACAACAAATTGGTGTTAAATTCTGTGAATGACATTAGAGAGAACTATATCTACATCAATGATTTATTTATGTTTTATTCTCCCTTTATTCAGTCTGTTTTGTAGTGTAATTTTTTTTTTTTCCAGAAAGACCTGTGACTACAAACATTTATCTTCTCACCCTGACTTACTCCATCTTCATATACGGTACTCCCCACATGCCAGTCATTCACTGCAGAGTCGGCTACATAGGGTGTGGGGCCTGGCAGCTCTGCCAGGGTGAGGACTCTGTTTTATCCACCACTGTATCCTTGCCCCCTGAAATCCCACCCTACACATGTGAGTCCAGAGGAACACTTGTTGACTAAGGGAATGAGGATTGAATGAATCTCCTGTAGACAACCAGAGTTTGAGATTGTAGGCATTCTACTTGAATTGGTTGCATTGCTTGTGAAACACACAGACTTTCATCTCACGACCAGAGTTGATGAGTCAGCAGGGTCTGAATCTCTGCAGTTTCAGAACTCTGCAGGTGAAGCTGATGGTCACGGACATCGGAGAACCACTTCTCCGGAGTTAGGGAAGTGATAATTTTCTGAGCTGTCACAATGGGCCAGGCTGTGTGCACTTGAATATACGCAAACCCAGTTAAACCTCACAAAAGCAGGAGCCGTAAATATGATAATCCCTGTTTTACAGTAGAGAAACCAAGTCCATGGACTTTAGGAGATCTGCCTGGGACCCTGCTCCACACACCTACAAAGAAAACACTCTTTCTGTTAAAAGACCAAGCTCTTAAACCAAAGAGCCTGTTTGAATCCCACACCCACTGAGGAATATTTCCTTCAGATTGCTTTTTGATATTAGGCGGCTAATGTCCTCACCACGACAGGGGTAGTATCAGTGCTTTCTAAAGTGTGGACCCCAGGCCGGTAGTGTTGGCATCACCTGAGAGCTTGTGAGAAATGTAGATTTTTCTGGGTCTCATCCCAGACAAACTGGTCAGGATCTCTGGGGGTAGAGATCAACCATCTAGGTTTTAATAAACTCCCTAGGGAAGCGTGAAACCCACTGGTACAGAGGAAAAGTAGATATAAAATGGAATAGGATGGCAGGAGAGAGGAATGTTTCAGGGTGAAGACCAGAGTTGAGATGCTGAACAGTCAATGGAGGCTTCCAGGGTAAGGAGTGATGCAAAAGTGGTCTAGAGGTGCTCCCTGGGAACACTGTGCTAGGACAGGCCTCATACCCAGGGAGGGGTGTGTGCCCCATATCTTGTTTCCTGCCACTGCTTCTCAAATTAAAAAAAAATACATACACACACACACACACACATATACATGTATATAACTAAATCAGTTTGGGAAAATCTAGGTTCAAGCAAATCATATGGATTTAGTTTTGCCATATAATCTAGGACTTTTCAAAGGCTCTCATAGCCCCATATGCATGACAAAAATCTAAAACAGAACACTCTGCATTATCATGTGAGAAATGGTATGAACAGGAATCTGGATGTATTTTCTTTTTTTCTTTTTTCTGTGTGTTTAGGTCCCTCCCCTTTTATTAAAAATGTTAATTTCAGAATAGCTTTCAATTTGCAGAAGTACAGTGAAAGTTATTCAGAGAATTTCCATGCAATCAACACTCAGTTTGCCCCATTACATATGAGAACATTGTGCAATAGTACAATGTTCATTTTTAAAACTAAGGAACCGGTATTAATCAATTATTATGAACTAACATCTATATTTTAAGGTTGGGCATGGCTCACGCCTGTAATCCTAGCACTCTGGGAGGCTAAGGCAGGTGGATTGCTTGAGTTCAAGACCAACAAGACCGAGACCCTGCCTTTAAAAATATGGCCAGGTGTTGTGGTGGGCGCCTGTATTTCCCACGACTTGTGAGACTGAGGCAAGAGGATCACTTGAGCTGTGAGCTGTGACACCCAGCACTATACCCAATGTGACAGAGTGAGAGTCTGTCTCAAAGAAAAAAAAGTTTATACTTTTCTCATATTTCCTTAGTTTTCACCTACTGTCCCTTGTGGGGCCACACTCACACTCAGGACACCTCATGACCTTATGTGTTTGTCCCCTCAGGCTGCTCTTCACTGTGACTCTTTCTCAGATGTCCCCCGTTTGGACGGGTCACCTTGCCAGCCAGGTGTTCTGAAGGATGCCCTTCACTCAGCATTTGTCTGACCCTTTCTTCACGATTAGCTACGGGTTTGGAGGAGGAAGTTGGCATTCCCTTTCTAAACAGTGCTCCTATTTTCCCGTGTTCAGTGTCTTTGCTAAGACTGTGAAGGCTGTGCTTCCTCTCTGGAAGATGGGATTACATTTAGACAAGGATGAAGATTGTAAAATTGGAATTCCATAATTTATTCGGAAAACCAACGCAGAGTTTCACTTAAGCTGATAGGAAGAGATCTGATTGTTACTGCTTAACACATAAGCTTCAAGGCAAATTTGTAGGCCAGTTACTCTTAGCATTCAAATGTGACGGCAACTAGTCCATCCGTTCCCAGGTTCTTAGCCGATCACTGGAGCCAATCATAATCAGGGAGACTTGAACACAAGTTTAAAACAGAACAAAACAAAAACTCATGTTCCCTGAGCCTGACAAAATGCAGGACCCTCTGTGGCAAGTATGAACATCTGTCTAAAACTGTTACCCAACCAAGACACCAGGCTGGGGGTTAATAAAAATAGATGGAGTCTTAATCTTCTGGGTTTTAATCCCAGGTTTGCCACACTGGGCAAGTTCTGCTCATAGCTTAGTGTCTTCATTGGTCAAATGGGAGCAGTCAGAGTATCTCCAGAGGGGGGTGGTCTTGGTCCCACAAGCCAACAGATGTCAATGCTCACAGCACTGTGCTAGGGCGGTCACAATCACCAGATTCAGATTGACTACTCTTTCAACAATTATTAAGGTGAATCACACGAACGTGACATTGATATACATCAATAATTGTCAAATGCCAGTGGTTTCACATGGTTCAATGTATCATCATCATCATCATCGTCATCAAGACACCAAGAAGATGCAGCTACTGTAACAGAAGTGACAGTGGCCCTGGAGCCATCCAGCTGTGCTCTGGGCCTCCTCTTGGTGCCACCACCAGAGAAACGCCAGCAAGGGCAATAGCAGACATCCCTCACTTCCAACCCCGCCTCCTCCAGCAGACGCCCCCCTCCATTTAAGACACTGCCCTTGCTCCATTTTTCCACAGTTGATTTTTTCATTGCCTGGCTAGTGGCATATCAAAGCAATGGCACTAAAGAGAAATTTCATAGCTCCTGACCCACAGCCAGGAATACCCAGAAGCAAAGAATGAATGGAACATAATGAAGTCTCATAATTTTTTTCTAGAAAATCTAACTTTCAATGAAATTGAGGAGGTGGGCAGGGAAGGAAACAGCCAGGGTTAGAAGGCCAAGGCATGGTGACTGGATTACATCCGATGGTCTGTGATTCTTTATTAAATAAGACTATTCAAACAAATGCCGTATACATCATGCACATCCATGTGTGTTTAATGCACACGCATGCTGCTCAGGATAGAGCAAAGTCACCGAAACAAGAACAATCAGCAATTGCTTTTCAAAGGAATCACATATGTTTGGGGGGCTCGTGCTGTTTGTCCGTTTGCTGCATTCTATGACGATGGGGACAGGGAAAGAAATGCCATTTATTCTCCAACCACTAAAAATAAATACTTGTGTTATATTCTGTTGCCTCCACAATGAATAAAACAGGCACGCGGGTTTATAATATCAATTCACAGGACTCTTTCTGCTCCAGTGAACTGTTACTGAATGGTTCAGAACAAAGCTACAGGCAGCTCGGACAAAGCTCCTCTAACAGGGTTGACATTAGGCTCAGTCTGATAAAACCACATCAGAGAGGCTCTTGTTCCGCAGACTCTATGATCACAGCAGCCCGAGACGGAAAGGTCCTCCAGCTCCCAGAACCCGATCACAGGCCGGCTCAGCTGCTCTGGCTTACAGCAACAACGTAGCCTGGGGTTATCAGGTGAGGGTTGAGGTCAAGGCAATCCTGTCTTTGCAGTATGTTTAGGCAAAGCTCAGCCCGAGAGATGGGTGGGGGGAACAATTGAGCAGAAGGGTGCGGAAGGAAAAGAAGAAAAGTTTATTTGGGATAAAACATGCAATGATTCATGTGTAAGGATGGTAAGCCCTTCCAAACCCTCTCTTTAGAACCACAGTTCTCAGCTAGAAGCTATTTCGACCTTCCTCCATCCCTTGAGGACAAAGGCAATCTTCAGAGACATTTTTGGTTGTCCCAACAGAATGGGGAGGTAGTGACTGGTACTCACTACATCACGTGGGCAGAGACCAAGGATGCTCAGTGTCCCTACAACTCACAGGATGGCCACCCACAACACAGAATTGTACTATCCAGCCCAAATGTCAATGGCGGACAAAGCCACTGTGAGAGGTAGCGGCCTCGATCGCCCACCTAGACCAAGATAAAGCCACATTAAATTACATTATCAAGTCAGTTATCAGCAACAGCGATCGCAATGCCCAGTACAATCGATGGGCAGAGTCTGGAGAGGTGAAAGTGTCAGGAATTAGTTACTTCTTCTCAGCAGATCAAACAGATCGTTATAATGCAAGGATATTTACGGATCTTTTCAGAGAGGCTCTCATTCATCTCAACACAGTGACTGTTCCGAATGGTTTACTGTGCCCAGACACATTTTAAGTTGTTTTGTTTTGTTTTTTAATTTCAAAATGAATACAGTCACTGTGTTAAAATTTCCTCTGCTTTACTGTCATCTACAAGTCAACACAAAGAAGCACAATTTATCTCACTAAACATAGCTGGGAGAAAGAAACATCTAAACAATTTGAGTGCCTGCCTCAATTAACTTGAGACTTACTATCTGCAGGAAGGTCATTAATAGGAGGATGCTACAAATGCTAGAATCCAGAACCTGTGTATGTTCTGACACCCAAGATAGCCACAGCGTTTTTTCCAATTTTAGTATATGTGCTGCCGAAGTAAGCACATCCAGAGTGTTTTTTGCTTAATCAACCTTCCTATGTAGGCCCTAAGGGAGCTGGCCTCCCACTGTCTAAAAGGTTCCCAAATTTATTATTTATTTATTTATTTATTTTCTGGAAAGGGCCAGAGAGTAAATATGTTAGGTGTTGCAAGCCACACATTCTGCTGCAATTATTCAATTCTGCTGTTGTAACAGAAAAGCAGCCACTGACAATTTATAAACAAATGTGCATGGCTGTGTTCCAATAAACGCATTCGGGAAAAGAGTCTGCAGGCCGCATTTGGCCTGAGGGCCACCGTCTGCCCATCCTCTGGTGAAATATAAAAACTCACACAACACCAGAGCATAACTGAAGAGACTGGATCTATGTGGATGTAGAAGGCACATTGAAAACTTAAGTAGGCTCTAGATGTGTCCATTGGGCATGATGCTACGGTGAGTCTCACCAGCAATTAACACAATGGGTATGTTGGCATATTTCGGCTGCTGTTACATGCAGCTGTTCTTTATTTCTTTTAAATGTTCTTGCATTTCTTAGGAAAATGAATGCATGAAACACAAACTGAGGCTACCATGCCGCTTACCAGGGACCATAGCAGCCTCTGAGTACATAAAACGTGACTGATAATAACCATACATGCCACAGAGTAATTTTATCAGCATCATATTTGTGTGTGTCTGAGATCCTCCCCTGCACCACACACACACCCCATACCAATACCCTGAAGACAAAAATCCCACATTTCCCGTTACTTTATTTCCAGTCTCTCTAGCAGCTGCAGAGTTGAAACAGACGTAGTAGGCAGAATAATGTCCTTTTCCTAAAGATGCCCATATCCGAATCCCCACATTATCTGGCAAAAGGGACTGTTGTAGGTGTGACTAAACTTAGGTTCTTGAGATGTGCGGATTATCCTTGATTATCAGGTCTGTAACAGACCCGAGGAGAAACAAAGGTCGAATTAGAGACAGAGGGAGAGATTTTAACATGTTGTACTGAAAGTCTTGCCTATGGAGGCAGGGGCCATGGGCCAGGGGATGCAGGTGGCCTCTTCTGGCTTGAAGAGGCAGGCAATAAATTCCACCCTGGAGCCACCAGAAGAGACAGCCCTGCAGATATCTTGATTTTAGCCACTTCAAAATTTCTGCCACTAGAAGTGTAAGAAAGTAAATTTGTAATCATTGTACCATAGGACATTGGCACCAGAATGTTTAATGAAGCTTGATTCACAATTGCCAAGATGTGAAAGCAACCCAAATGCCCATCGACCCATGAATGGATCAATAGATGGTGGTATATGTACCATGGAGTACTATTCAGCCATAAGAAAGCATGGAGACGTTACATCTTTTATGTTTACCTGGATGGAGCTGAAACACATTCTTCTTAGTAAAGTATCACAAGAATGGGAAAAAAAAATCCAATGTACTCAATAATAATATGAATCCAATATATAAACAATTATATGCCCACAGGGGAAAAAAAAGAACACAAATACAGTCTAGTAAAGGGGAGGGAGAAGAGGAGAGGGAGCAGGGAGGGCAAGTGGTGGGCTCTCACCTAAGTGCACAGGGTGAGGGTGTTCAGCCTGCTCCTGGGTGAAGGGCTCAACTACAACTTGAACTTCACCTTAGAAATGAAAACAATGCAATCTGAACATCGGTACCCTCACATTGATTTGAAATATTAAAAGAAGGTAAAATAAGAAAGTAAATTTATATTGTTTTAAATCACAACATTTGGAGTCACTTGTTACAGCATCGACAGAGAACTGTTGTCAGAGACACTGAGCAACAGTTTACCACGTGGCCGAAAGGCCATTTGGGAACACAGGAAATTTTGGAGGGAGGGAAACTCAGGATTCTGGAAAGTTGTTTTTTTCTAAGTATTTTGCATTTCTCTCTAATTTACCGTCCACTCAAAAGCATGATTCAAAAATAGGTTTTCTTTTAGGAACTAACATCTACACTTTGGGTCACAGGTTAAGACAATGGAAGAGACAATGGCCCCGGAAGAGACGGGACCAAACAACATTCCCTTACTCACAAGCCTGGTGACTCTAAGCAGAAAAGCAAGCTCTCCGGGCCCCAATGTTCCCCTTCTAGGTATAACACGGTATGATAGTCCCACCCTCCATGTTAGCTCTGTAAGGATTAGAAACAGTAAGAACAAATAAGAACGATGTATGTGGCATGTAGTAGGCCCACCCCACCGGCATCTCTATTTTTACTCCTTTCAGAGGGTGTTACCTCGCACAGGGATAAGGTGTAGGCGTCCCGATTCAGATGAGCATTTCTGTAACAACCTCCGTTTGTGTTTTGGAGAATGCACTTATCTTGGCAATACAGGCTTCCTTTCTTGAATGAAGTTTCTCACCTTTGGTCTTTCTAACATTTGAGACCAGATGATCCTCTGTTGTGGGGTTTCTGCCCTGTGCCCTGGAGGCTGTTCAGCAGCACCCGGGTTCTACCTAGACGTCAGTACCATCCCTCCTCAGCTCCCCGGCTGTGGCTCACAACAGGGCCGAAGGCACCCCGAGGTCACAGTGACACCTGGCTGAGAACCACTGATCTAGGCCTGTGACCTCATTGCTCCAGGTATAGAAGAGTGGGCAGGGTACAGGGAAACAGGTGTTAGAAGCCGCTGCCTTTAGTGAACAGGCAAAACTTCCAGCAAAGAAAATTCCCTCTGTCATCTGGGGTGACTGTTTATTTCCTGGTAAAAATGAAGGCTGACCGCAGTGCGGCTGGGGCCTGGGAGGGAGACCCACATCAGCACAGCCTGGCTTGGTTTCGTCCTCCTCCAGTGTGAGAGCGTGTGGGCAGACCCAAACACGGTCCGAGTGTGTTGACTCGAGGTGTGAGGCACGAAGCGGGCACGGGAGGCGGGTTTAAATGTGCAGGGGAGAGGGCTGCTCCCGTCAGCATAACTCATTTAATTGCTGCCTTTGGAGCAGTTCCTCCGTTCCAGAGCAGCTGGGAACACACTTCGCCCAGAGCTCAGCTCTGCTCAATGTTCTCTGGCAACACCTGGTGGAACAGGGAAAAAACTGCACAGCGCGGTGGCGTGAGCTGCTGCGTCTCTGCTGATCTCATCTCAGCCGAAGCCTTTCTAATGGCAAAGTTTTTCTTGGGAGCGCGACATCCGAGGCCCCACCTCTGGGCAGGCATCAGTGCTGTGCTGTGCTAATTTCTCCTGTTTCCCTTTCTACTTTATCAAGCAGAAAACAAACACTGCTGTATCGTCAAGAGCTTTCTTGCTAGGATAAGGAAATAAATTGCAACTGCAGCCTCACTGGAGATCTTTCTCTAGGATATGCCCAGAAAGCTCTCTCAACAATCATGCTGCAAGCTAGCAAGCGTGCACTGAAACGCACCCTTATGGGTTACTACTGTATCTGAAATGACGCCCGTCATGGCTTGCAGAGTGGAATCATCTCTAGAGATGAGAAAAGGGACCCACACCCACACATCCACTTACCGGGAATAAAATCTGTTGACCCAGGGACTGCCACCCCCCATCAACCCATCTCTCATCCCAAGACAGTGTATATCCACGTCTGCCTCAGTGAAACACCTACCTACTGTGTAGTTTACCTGACAAAGATGTGGCAGCAGAGAATCAGAGAATTTAAAAAGTGCACTTGGTTGTTTATTTTTTAAAGCATTCTCAAAATCCACAGACTCAGTACGTATTTCTAAGGGAAGGAGCACAGCACCCTTGAGGAACAGGCTGCCTTTTAGGTTTGGGTCCTGGCGACTCATGTGCAAATTATGTACATTCTTTTAGCCTTTATTTCTTTCACTGTAAAACAGAAATGATAATAGCATCTACCCACAGAGGTCACACGTGCCAACTGCTTCACACAGCGCCTACCAGAAATGTTAGTGGAAGCTATAATTGCTCACCTCTGAGCAGTTAACAGTGGATGCCAGAAGTTTGAGGGCCTGTCCCTGGTACATCAGCGACCCACAAGATGAAATTAAATAAATTCCTCTCTTCATGTTTTGCTTGTCTGTCAAAATGGAGCAAATACTACTTGCTCTTTAAAATGATTTAACTGAAAATATCATTCTTGGTATAACAGAAGACTTGCAAATGCTTCTGAAAAAGATCTAGTGATAGGTAAACACAAGGCATTATGATATATATATGATGCCTATGTCCATTTCAAACATACACAGTCAATGTCATCAAGTCATTTTTTTTTTTTTTTTAGAAAACCCCAGAGAATTATTTGAGAGACCTTTAAAAATATAAGCTTCTGGGTGGTGCCTGTGGCTCAGTGAGTGGGGCGCTGGCCCCATATACCAAGGGTGACGGGTTCAAATCTGGTCCCAGGGCCAAATTGCAACAAAAAAATAGCCAGGTGTTGTGGTGGGCACCTGTAGTCCCAGCTACTGAGGAGGCTGAGGCAAGAGAATTGCCTAAGCCCAGGAGATGGAGGTTACTGTGAGCTGTGTGACGCCACGGCACTCTACCAAGGGCAATAAAGTAAGACTGTGTTTCTACATAATATATATATATTCATTTATTTATATAAGCTTCAGCTACTGACTGAGAAGGTCTTTTCTTTTTTTCTTGTAGAGACAGAGTCTCACTTTTTCACCCTTGGTAGAGTACAGTGGAGTTGCTCCAGCAACCTCCAACTCCTGGGCTTAGGTGATTCTTCTGCCTCAGCCTCCCAAGTAGCTGGGACTACAGGCGCCCACCACAACGCCTGGCTATTTTTTTTTTGTTGCAGTTTGGCCAGGGCTGGGTTTGAACCCGCCACCCTCGGTATATGGGGCTGGCACCCTACTCACTGAGCTACAGGTGCCTCCTGAGAAGGTCTTTTCTAAATGTTACTTCTACCCAGTAAAATGGGGAAAGGAGTTAAGATGAGGTCAGATGCACAAATGACCAGCAGGTAAGTGAAAAGGTTCTTATCATCATCGATTATCAGGGAAATAAATGCAGATTAAAATAACAGAGGGCTATCACCTCACACCCTCGAGAATGGCTAGTATGAAAAAGATGAAAGATAGCAGGTGCTGGCTAGGTTGTGGAGGAAAAGAAACCCTCTACACTGCTGGCAGAAGTAACAGCACAGTCATTATGCACAACAGTGTGAAGGTTCCTCCACAAAATTAAAATCACAATTACAACATGGCCCAGCAATCCCACTTTTAGGGATTTATCCCAAGGAAATGGAATCAGATTAAGCCATATCTGCGCCACCATGTTCACTACAGCCTTATTCACAGCAGCTAAGATACAGACACAACCTACATTTCCACAGACAGATGGATGGACAAAGAAAATGTGTGTGTGTGTTCTGTTATGTGCACGTATCATATCATTCAGCCATAAAAAGGAGGCGATCCCAGCAATGGCAATGGCATGGATGAATCTGGAGGACGTTATTTTAAAAGAAATAATCCAGACACAGAAACAAAACTACTCTATGATCTCACATGTGCGATCTAAAATAGTCAAACTCACAGAAACAGAGTCCAACACTGGTTTCTAGGGACGGGGCGGGGAGGGGGAGGAGAGAAGGAGATGTTAGTCAAGGGGTTTACTCAATTATGAAGACGAATGAACTCTGGAGATTAATGTAGAGTATGGTGACTACAATTAACAAAACTGAATTGTATACTTGGAATTTGCTAGATCTTAAGTGTTATCCCCCCAAAAAGGTAACTGAAAGTGGTAGTGGATATGTTAATTGGATTCAGCGTGGCGTGATGATTTCATAACGGGTACATCTATCAAAACATGAAGGTATACACCTTACATACAGACAACTCCTACTTGCCAGTTATACTTTAATAAAGCTAGGGGAAAAAAAGAAATGGTCAGATAATCCAAGACAAATATCAAGCTTCATGTCACGCTAAAATTGTACCATGAATGTGGACCGCCAGGCTCACCACTACCTTCAGGAACAGATCTGCAAATTTCTCACTGTTTCCAAAAATACCTCCAAGTCCCCCTGCTTCTATGGACCCTGCTTGTATGTTGGGTGGCATTAGATCTGAAATCTATCTATAGTTACACTGACTCTGCTATTGATGGGGAGATTCAAAGTTACAACATTCTAAGCAATGGGATTCTCAAACAGGGAGGCTCCCTCTTCCTCCAAGTCACATTATATAAAATATTTAGCATTTTGTGTGCCAGTGGCCATCCAATTAGGCTCATCTGAAATACTGTAATTAACAGAGGGAAGTCTCACATACTTAGCACTAGAAGACACACATATTCAAATTTTTCATAAGGATGTAGAAGCCAAAGAATAGAACATCTTTCTACAACTGAAGTTCAGGTACTTTGAAGTTGGCTTCCCAACCTCGGCCCCCTAAGAGGAACAAGAATCTGTATTTTCCCCCATCCCTTGGTAGCAGTTCTCAAATGCAGGAGGATGGATTATTACTATTTAAAAATTGTTCTTTAAGGCCACTTTTTAAAGATTTTTTTCACTAGTATCAAAAGACAATGCCTTAATCTGAAATTATTAAAGATTGATAAACGGGGCTTGGGAACATAGTTCCTATTTTTCACTTCAAAAGGAAATTATTAACCACCACTTTCAGGGCATTTAACGATGTCCAGGACTGAATAAGTTAGTTGATCCTCCCTCACAGGTTGGTCTTCAGACAAGCCTTGGTGAATTTTTAAACGTATTTTCAAAGGCTTGCTCATCACAACTAGAATTTTGAAGTAGCGCATATATAGTTTTCAATTTGGTAAAAATCCATTCTATATTTTATTGAAACCTTTACTTAGGATATAGTCTGACCCCAGGAAATATGTCACTCTGCATCTTTGAAATACATTAAACAACAAAAATAAAATAATAACTTTTTCAAGGGAAGAAAAAGAAGAGCCATTTGTGCATGCTTGATGTATTATTAACACGTGATGTCTTTGTCTTTGAGAGTTAACCTCATCGAGATATGACATGAACCTGGATAGAAAATTTCTCAAGAGCCATTTTAACAGGACAATCGAGTTTCCTTTATGCAATTGGAAACTCTTCAGGCCTCCTGTGCTAGGTTATAACATCTGAAAGGAGCTGGGCATGTTACATCTCCTGATTGTGCCAAATATGTCTGTTGAGTTGATAACGTTTTAAAACACATTTTATCATTATCTCACTGTTGTCCTCAATTCTGGAGGCGAGCGGCAAAGCTATTGTTTTCCCTACTCTATAGATAATGAAATTTAGGTCCAAAGAAGTTAAACAATGAATTTGCCAATGACCAGTACCGTACAGAGAATGAGCAGCAATGTCCACACTCACTATGGCCCAGCTATCTAGATATTTGGATTCTAAGCTATTTTCCTACTAGTTCTCTGGCTGTTTTTTTTTCTACCTTTCTAATCTGTCTGCCTGTCTATCAATATGTTTGCTAATCTCTCTAGTTATCTATCAATCTGTCCACCTGTCTGCAGCTTCACTGAAACACCTGCCATTATTTAAGTTTGAAAGTTTATCAGAGGAAGGTCTGAGATAATTGCTAAATACTTCCTTGAGAAAAGCAATGAGATCTGGATACTACTGAAAATTTAGAAATCTTCACCTTTTAATATTTTTGCATATTTTTATATAGCTTGGCTTGTTTCACAGACAAAGCAGACTTAGGCTAACTGCTGTGTGATTAAAAATAAATGCACTGAAGATAAAATTTTTTTAAAAATAACCTTATTAGGTAGCTCATTCTTCTAGATGTTCTAACACCATTCTATGTTCCCTCTATTCAGGCAAATTCTCCTGTGATGCCTTGGAGCTGCGTTTTGGATAAACCCTCTCCAATCAGCTGCACTGGGCCAGATTTCATACCTTTGCCCCTTCACATTCCTGGGTCTCAAGCACAGCTCCAAGGTTGGCAGGGCAACATATTAGAAATAAAATGCAGCGCTCTTCTGTGACACTTCAGTTGTGCTTCTTCAGCACTGAGGATCATCAACTGCCCTGCTTTCTGCTGTGACAGAAGATCCCCTAAATATCACTGAAGGGCATGGGCACCAGGGGCCTCCTGGTGCAGACTCCTCATCACATCACCACCAGGCTGCTGGGAACTGAAATCAATTTTCAATTGACTGGATTATTGCAGGACTGTGGTTCATCCGCTGCGCTTCGCTGAAGGATTTTCTGCCCCTAGCTCTGTGGACATCATCCAAGTAGAAAACTTCAAAATGCTTGAAGAGTAAAGCAGACTCAAGATGCAGGAAGGGGCTAGGAGCAGTGCCGTCAATTCCCTAAATCCCTCCTGCAGGTGGGCGATACCACAGAATGCACCATCGAGTGCCCAGAAAAGGGACATGTTTGGAAGGGGCTGGGGAGGGGGCTCTCTCCTGCGTGTTTCTTCACTTTGAGGATGTCTGTCTTCAGGGGTAATCCAAATATGTCTGCTTAGACCCTGTGCTGAGGCTGCAATTACCTTAAAGATGGATTCAGTGGGAGGAGAGAGGGGGCAGAGTTACATAACACAGTTATTTTAAAAGTAGGTCCTTGCCCTTCCCCCAGACCGACAGAACCAGAATCTCTGGAGACGAAGCTCTGGGGAGGGTGCGATGGTAAGAAACGGAGGGGATTCTCAATGCACAACCACACTGGAGGACTTCAAGCATAATGGTTCAAAGCATAAAGCCCAGCATCTGAAAACATCTAGATCAGGATGGCACAACTGTACTACGTGTCTATTCTGGGGACTAAGAAAAACCGCTCTCCCCTCTAGAGGTTCTGTTTCCTCATCAACAAATTGGGAAGGCACAAATTCCTGACCTCATACTATTGCCGAGGTGAAATTTTTAAAAATAAAGATAATGCCCATTACTGATGAGGACAACACTGGTACATAGAATAAGTTCTTGTAAAAAACTGTTAGCTTTTTGGGGTTGAATGATCTAAGTTGAACTGTTTCTCCATGCAAGGATACTTGACCATAAAATGGTAGTGGGTTGACTGGAGTCCTCCTGAAAGATACATCTGAGTCTTAACCCTTATCCCCTGTGAATGTGACCTTATTGGGGAACAGTGATTTTATGGATGTAATGAGATTAAGGATCTAGATGTGAGGTCGTCCTGAATATGGGCAAGCCCTAAACCCCTTGGCAAATCCTTGCAAAAGAGGAGGAGACGCAGAGGAAAAGGCCCTGAGGAGACGGAGGCAGAAACTGGAGGGAGGCGGCCAAGAGCCAAGAACTGTCAAAAATGACCAGACACCACCAGAGGCCAGAGTTCGGCCAGAACGGAGCTTCCCTCAACATCTCCTGAAGGGCCACCTCTGCCGACATCGAGATTTCAGACTTTTCACCTCCGGAACTAGGAGAGAATAAACTTACACCGTGTAAAGCCCCCAGATTTGTGATCATGTATTACAGGAGCCCTGGGAACTTCAGCTCTGCTTTAGTCAAAGGATTGCATCAGAAAAGGGTCATCTCAGAATCATCTTCTCCTGGGAATCTGACCCAACTAGTGGGAGTATCTGGTCCCCTGGCTGCAAATGGCCGGAGCTGGGGCTTAGCCTCAGGCTCCCATACGCCACTGACTCCTGGAGTCCTCTAGCCCAAGCCAGTCCCATCAGTACATTTCAAGCTCCATTTTAAGAGTAAAGGATTTTTTTCCTCCAGAATTCTCCTTAAATGCACCTATAAAGAGCAATGAAGGTGACGAATGTCAGATGGGAGGCCAAAGACTTGACATTGGGGTGGGCCACTCTGGATGGCTATGAGACTGGCCAGCATCTGAAAACATCTAGATCAGGATGGCACAACTGTACTACGTGTCTATTCCGGGGACTAAGAAAAGAGTATTTTCTCCCCTCTGGAATCTCCATAGAATTTAATCATTGACCTCTATCCCCCAAGTCCTATAATAATAGTAACAATACTACCCACCATACACTGAGATTCTTAAACTTGGTCGACATTAACTATGTCTTTCCCCTTCATCATAATCTTCAGCATTGCTGTAATGTTGATGTAAGTCTCTGTGTCCATCTTACAGATTAAGAAACTAAAGTCCAGGGAGCTTAAGAATCCTGCAGGTGTCCTCCAGGGGGTACGAAAATAGACAGGATTCAACTCCATCCTCCTTCCACTGTGATAGGCTGTCTGGTGATGCTTAAGCACAAACATCTGAGACATATCCCACCAATTCTCTGGCTTATTTGAGATGGGCCTACATGAGGCATTTCCTGCTTCCATGTAGAACCCTTCTGGAGCATCCTCTTTACCAAGTACTCACAGAAAGTGCCAGTAAGAGAGCAAAGGGTGGAAGCTAAATCACCAGTCACTCTGAGGATGTGGATTAAAGGCCACAAGGGGAGCAGACCAGGTAACTTGGATGCTTATAAAGTTGAGTCTTCATTGAGCTAAGACATTTTAGAACCAGGGAAGAGCTAAGATATTGGGTAGTTTCGCCGGGTCGTTTTATAGATGGGAAAACTAAGGCTCGAATAGACTAACAGGCTGGGCTTGCTGGGGGTTACATGGCTTGTGACACAGGCAAGATTTGAACTCAGAACTCTGACCATTCCTGTACTTCCACCATAAATCTCTGACTTAAACTCCTAGGGCCGAAAATGGGAGTAAATATACAACGTCAAAATCATCCCAAGATACCAGGACAGTCTTCCTAATATAAATGTCACTTCACTTTCCAGTCATTCACCGTAAAGTTAATCTGTAGAGCAGTGTTTTTAAGCTTTTTTATCTCTGGCAAACTTGAACCTATAGTCAAATGTCCATGGCACACTTAAATTATGCTGATCAGAAAAAAAAAAAAAAGACTACTTGGGAGGCTGAGGCCAATGAATCACATAAGCCCAAGAGTTTGAGGTTGCTATGAGCTGTGATGTCACAGCATTCTACCTAGGATGACAGCTTGAGACTGTCTCAAAAAAAAAAAAAAAGTGAAAAAGAGAATATATTTATTGTGCATTGGACTGCTTTTGTAAATAATTTTTTTTTTTTTTTGAGACGAAGCCTCAAGCTATCCCCCTGGGTAGAGTGCCATGGCATCACAGCTCATAGCAACCTCCAACTCCTGGGCTCAAGCGAGTCTCCTGCCTCAGCCTCCCAAGTAGCTGGGACCACAGGCGCCTGCCACAACGCCCGGCCATT
>CAUYQV010063431.1:0-12196 GCA_963574575.1 Galagoides demidoff
CCACAATGGATGGAGCTAACTCCCCGGAAAGATCAGAGGAAAGGGAGTTAAAAGAAGGATAAGGGGAGTGTCATTGTCCCCAGATACACACAGAGAGTAGTCAAAACACACAAGAATAGGGGGAGCTGAGGCTACTACTGAGTTGTGGCTTTGGCTGTCTGCGGGAAGAAGAAAAATTTTTTTAGGGAATATGGTAAGTTTGCAATTACTTCTGCAAGGAAAGAATGCAAGCACTGCAGACTTAAACTAGGCACTTCAGAGCCTGTGTTCTTACTCCCTGGGGGGAGAGAGAGAGAGAGACAGAGAGAGAGAGACAGAGACAGAGAGAGAGACAGAGACAGAGAGACAGAGAGACAGCGAGAGAGGGAGAGACAGAGAGACAGAGAGAGAGACAGAGAGAGAGACAGAGAGAGACAGAGAGAGAGACAGAGACAGAGAGAGAGACAGAGAGAGAGGGACGGAGAGAGAGAGAGAGGGAGGGAGAGAGAGAGACAGAGACAGAGAGAGAGAGAGGGAGGGAGAGAGAGAGAGAGACAGAGACAGAGACAGAGAGAGAGACAGAGAGACAGAGAGAGACAGAGACAGAGACAGAGACAGAGAAACAGAGACAGAGAGAGAGACAGAGAGAGAGAGAGAGACAGAGAGACAGAGACAGAGAGAGGGAGACAGAGAGACAGAGAGAGAGAGAGACAGAGAGAGAGAGGGAGGGAGGGAGAGAGAGAGAGAGGGAGGGAGGGAGGGAGGGAGAGAGAGAGACAGAGACAGAGAGACAGAGACAGAGAGAGAGAGACAGAGAGAGAGAGTGCGTGCCCTTCTGCTAAGATACCACATGCATCCTTTTGCAATGCTTTTAAGAAACTTTGAATTGCAAAGGACCACACACATCAGCATTTCCGTTCTGACCCCTGGGCAAGGTGCAAGAGATGATGTGTCTATTTCATGAGACATTCAAAGATGCTTCCTGGGAAATGCAAGCTGTCCAGTCATCAGAATTATTCTACAGACTCTGAGAGTTTAATCTTTCTAAATGCTTTTAAGTAAAAGTGTGGGCATGGAAGGAAGCGGTGTCCCGATGAGTTATCAGTCCTGCCTTCACGTTAGAATTCCAGACATCCCCAGCAGCACTTGATGACCCCTCTGATTGGGATGACTCCTTTATAGAATGGGGTCCCTTTTCTTACACAGGGAAACAAATCTTTGTTTTAGTGTCCTGAATACCAAAAGCTAAACCGTTCTCTGTGTTTTAAACTTGTATATCCACCACAACAACAAAAAAAAAAACGAACCAGCATCTCAGCAGCCTTTAATGTGTTCAGTCTCCTGCAGCCAGCACCTCTATCTCCTCCAAAATCATTTTCCTTAGTTTTTTCTCTTTTGCTCTCCTACGAATTTGAGGCGTCAAATTCTGTAAACCCGGTCAGGTACTGGAATGAATGCAAATATTCTAGGGATATGGAAAGGATCGTGAATTGGAGAAAGAAAAATGATGGGGCAATAATTCTCTTCCACCAAAGCCTGGAAGGGAAACTAGTATTGGTACATCCTGTCACGTTCACCCCTTATCTTCAGCAGAATTTTTTGGGGGGCGGGGAGCCATGAGTTTTGCTATCCAAACGCCATTCAGACTGAGAGGACCAAGTGGCCCTTCTGGACTGAAGTGCACGCAACTACCTCATACCCCTGTCCTATCATCCTTCCAACTCCAGTATTCTAGAGAGAATCCCCAGTGCCGAAGATAAAAAGAACAGACGGAAGCTTTTCTTCTTGGAGAAACGTGAGCATTTAAGTGACTTTTGTATCCGATGGGTCTCTGATTTGTAGTCTCCGATGGCAGGATCTTGCCCAGGCTATTCAAAGACTCATTGTTCTGGTCTGCCCAATAACCCAGGACCCATCCCCGTGGGGGCAGGGGACGTGGGAAAGAGCACCTCACATCCAATTTAAGGATGCAACAATACTTTTGTGCCTAAGCTACTGATGTTATAATATTCTTTGGGGAGGCAAAAATATTATCAATGCAAACATATTTGCTCAAAATTTCATGGCAAGCCGTTTCAAAATAGTTCTCTTGAATTTAAGAGAACCGTGTGTGCATCTGTGCATGAGGTTTGGGTAAGGTGAGCAGACGTCCCGCTTTTGGTGGGACAGTCTCAGTCGAATTTTAACAATGTGTCCCGCGTCCTGCGGTGTTTTAAAAAAGTCCGATTTTTGGAAAGAATGCGCCACACGCTAGGGAACAGCGGGAGAATGGGAAGGGAATATTTGGTTTTCGGCTGCTAAAAGGGTCTGGCTCCTACTTTCTTTCCTACAGTGCATTGAAAGAACAGGGAAGGAGTCAAAAACCCTTGTGATGGGGGCATCTGATTTATACAAATAGAGGAGAAAATCCTTCCAAGGGCCTGTTCATATCAAAGACACTTTTTTTATTCATCCCATAACATGACTCCTTAATATAAAGAGTATTTTGATGCTTGGTGCCCGTAACACAGTGGTTACAGCACCAGCCGCATACACTTGGGCTGGTAGTTCAAACCTGACCTGGGCCAGCTAAACAAAGACAACTACCACAAAAAAATAATCAGGTGCTGCGGCGGGCGCCTGTAGTCCCAGCTACTTGGGAGGCTGAGGCAAGAGAATCGCTTGAGCCCCAGAGTTTGAGGTTGCTGTGAGCTCTGATGCTACGACCTGGAGGGTGACATAGTGAGTTTCTGTCTCAAAAAGAAAAAAAAAATAAATAAAGTTTCCTTCTTTACAAAAAAATTAAAAATTAAAAATTAAAAACGGTTCCACTTGCCTTCCCCCAACCCCCGCCCATTGCATGATATTTTTTTTTTATTATTTTTCAAGTTTTTGGCTGGGGCCAGGTTTTGAACCCGCCACCTCCAGTATATGGGGCTGGCACCCTACTCCTTTGAGCCACAGGTGCCGCCCCCATTGTATGGTATTTTAAGTGTTAGACCTGTTAGAATTATTAGTCTTGTGTAGATAGTCACTAACTACCCTCATGACAACAACCCTCTGATGGTCTTCACACCATCCGTATATAATATTGAGATGGTACAAGAACAAGCTTGACTCCATTTTACTATTTATTCCCTTTTACCTTCAAAACCACATATGAATCTACATTTATAAGTGAAATATGTCTGTCATTTCCCCCTGATAATAATATATTTTCGGGGCAGTGCCTGTGGCTCAAGGAGTAGGGCACCGGCCCCATATACTGGAGGTGGCAGGATCAAACCCAGCCCTGGCCAAAAACTGCAAAATATAATAATAATATATTTTTCCAATTTTAATATCAGGTATATCCAGAAGTAGTAGAATGCATTTGAAGTATCTCTTCTTTTTCCATCATCTATAAGATTTGGCAAGATCTCTTTTTTGAAATTACCTGCGGTTTTTATTTATAAATATTAGTTGTCTATTTTTTGAGACGTTGGCACAAAAAAAACAACTGAATATTCCTGGAAATAATTCTCCTCACTATTTAGCGGCCTTGTCTTTGGGTTCATTTTTTTCTCTCTCGCCATCAAAAGTTTCCATAATTCCATTATCTGGCATTTCATGTGGTTTCTTTGCTTTCTTGTTAGAATTTTACCTTTTGATAACTTCAAGTTGTATCTGGGATTGAGGCAGAACTTTGATTTAATTATGAGATATGTATTGTTCTTTTTTTTTTTTTTTTTTGGCGGGGGCTGGGGCTGGGTTTGAACCCGCCACCTTCGGCACATGGGGCCCATCCCCTATTCCTTTGAGCCACAGGTGCCGCCTGTATTGTTCTTTTTGAGTATCCATAGTCAATGCTATGATGTGCTTCCCAGATTCTCACAAATCCCTCAACCCTTCTGACACTCCTTCCCTTAGTTCCTGGGACTATTGGTACTTGGCTGCTCTCTGCTGAGTTGTAATCTGGAAATTCCTGCAGGCTAAAAGAGAATCGTCTCATTCAAGGTTCATGTTTGTGGGGTGGCAGACACCTAAGACTGGCCATTCCCTCAATCCAGACATCTGTGAGGGGCTTTCCCAGTTTCAGAGATTCCTCCAGGGATCACCTAAGACTTTGGTAGAGTTCAACTTCATGCTCTGTCTATCCTGCTTCATTCTTCCACTCTCCCTGGTCCTCATCCAGACGGCACTGCCCAATAAATACATTTCCTGCTTGTACATTTCTATCGCAGAGTCCGCTTCTCATGAAACCTACACTGCTTTGTGACCACCTTATGTTATTTAATGCATATAATATTTTGCATGGAAAATATATTTCAATATCCTTGTGCTTGCACATAAAAATTAACTCATGTAATAAAAGAAAAAAAAAAAAACTAGTTCCTCTTGTTGGCCCGGCCATTGAGTAACTGTAAATGCATTTGCTTGTGTTTGTGGCCCTGGTGATTATAACTTTTTATGATCCTGCCCTTTTACGACTCTTACCTGTAAGTTCCCTCCCTCCATTTCCCCCCAGGATATTATGGTTTGTACCTACTATTTTTTTTTATTAAATGATAGCTGTGTACATGAATGCAATCATGGGGGAACAGTGTGGTGTTTTCATACACAATTTGAAATATTTTCATCCAACTGGTTAACACAGCCTTCATGTCGTTTTCTTAGTTATTGTGTTAAGACGTTTATATTCTACTCTTAGAAAGATTCGCTTGATGTACCTATTTTTGTAAGGAAGAAAAATCACTCATTGCTCTCATCTTCAAAGCATTGTGTAAAATGACTAACCACGGTACCCTTCTGATTCTCCCTACACCTTTAACTGCTATTTTCACTTATGTAATAACGCTGGCTTGTCCCCTGGAAAAGTTTTGCCCTATAAAAACCAGAGCCTCAGGGTGGCACCTGTGGCTCAAAGGAGTAGGGTGCCGGCCCCAGATACCGGAGGTGGTGGGTTCAAGCCCAGCCATGGCCAAAAAAAACTGTAAAAACCAGAGCCACAGACAACTCAGGACTGCTCTTAGAAGCCCCATGTTGGGGCACTGATGTAGTCACCGGCCGGCTCTTCAATAAATTCGACTTGTCTGGTGGTGTGGTCTTTGAGAGACTCCTGGGCACATCAGTACAAAGGGAATCTCACCAAGCCTTGGAGAATCAGAGGTTCCCAAAATAAAACAGTGCCAACCTCAGAACTAAAGGGAATGGCCAGGAGAGAATCTGATGAAAGTTATTTAATAATATTCTAGAGGACAATTTTTTTTCTCTTTTGCTGTTGGGGATAGACCCATGACCAGGTACCAAGAGGCAAGGATAGTCTGAAAGCTTGGTGTGCCTATGGTAACAAGCAGGAATAGGGGAAGAAAACCAAACAGAATAAAAAACATAGAAAAGAATCAGACAGATGAGCAGAGTCTTAGAGCAGAAGGATGAAAAATAAATGTGAGATGGGCAGTGCCTGTGGCTTAAAAGGCTAGAGCGATGGCCCCATATGCCAAAGGTGGCAGGTTCAAACCCAGCCCCTGCCCAAAAACTGCAAAAAAAAAAAAAAATTTGAATGTGAATGTTTTAGGACTAGTTTGGAGAATGGAACATTTAGTCAGCCTTATTATGTTTCTGTATTTTTTTCTCCACATCCCTTATTTTGTTATATTCAGGAGAAAGCCACGTTTGACTACTTGGTGATAATGTTAACTAATCTATTAAGTTGTTCCTGCCATCAGGGAAAATGTAACCATGTTGATATTTGTACCCCAAGTGATGCAATAGTAATAATACTAATCATAGTAACATTCACAAAGGATGTCACTTTCATGCCTGTAATGTATCCCCCTTTCCAATATGTAGATATGGAAAATCTCCCCACTCAGCTTTGTAATTCTTTATGTCGCTTGATGGCATAAAAAACCCCACCAGTCCTAGTGAGTCTGGATAATGCATTGAATGTTAGTATGATGATTTGACCTGGAATAAGGTTCTTCCAAATTTTAAATTCCAGAACCTGTGAATTTGGACAAAGGGTCTTTGCAAAGATAATCTTTTTTTTTTTTTTTTTAGTTTTTGGCCGGGGCTAGGTTTGAACCCACCACCTCCAGCATATGGGGCCAGTGCTTTACTCCTTTGAGCCACAGGTGCTACACCATAAACTGTTTTCTACATAACAGGTCATCGTCATTAAGTGTAGCCTTTACTCAGAAAGCGTGCATTATACCTATTGGGTGTGAGTTAGCCCCAGCCCTCCTCTACCTCCCCACTTAATTGATTACCATTGCGTTTTATTTGACTATGTGCAATAGTTTTTATTGACGAGTTCCAATTTAGTATTGAGTACGTGTGGTGTGTGTTGTTCCCATTAGTTTAATGGCCAGCAAAGATGTGAAAATCAACATTCTGATTGTCAGAGAAATGCAAACCAGACCGCAGTGATATAGCACCTAACTCTGGTGAGAACTCTCTCAGCAAAACGTCCCTATGAAAAACAGATACTGGCATGGATGTGGAAGGCTGCAAACTCATACAACGTGTTTGGAAATTAGAATGAAGATACCAGGGAGAGGCTCAGCACACATAGCACAGTGGTTACAGTGCCAGCCACATGCCCCGAGCCCGCTAAAACAACAATGATAACTGCAATTATAAAATCGCTGGGTGATGTGGCGGGGACCTGTAGTCCCAGCTACTTGGGAGGCTGAGGCAAGAGAATCACCTGAGCCTAAGAGTTTGAGGTTGCTGTGAGCTGTGATGCCACGGCACCCTACCCACGGTGACCGCTTGAGACTCAGTCTCAAACAAACAAACAAACAAAAATACCTCCACGCGTTAAAAGTAGACCTACCATTTGATCCGTCAATCCCCCTACTGGGTATTGACTCCAAGGCGTCTCTTAAATGGTTAATTGTAGATTCCATGAAATTCACCTCAAAAGACAGCAAATATATATATATTCTGGTAAAAAAAAAAAATGAAACATCTGAAATTCCTTTCAAGTCCAAATGTTGGCAAAGCTGTATCTTTAAATTGCACTGTACCCCAAAGCAGGTAATTTTAAATTCACTTTGTTCTCCAATCTCAAAGATTTTAATGAACATAATATGTTGGAAATTGTGGTACCAGGGACAGGAGAAGCAAGATCTCCGTCTACAACCCTGGTTTAGTGCCTTGATACACAAAGACTATCAGACACCCCCAGCATCAGGTAGGAAATACAGAAATCTCAGGTCTTCCTCAGGATCTGCTGAATCCCACTCGGCATTTTAACAAGACCCTGAGCCAACGGGGTGGCCCTTCCATTAAAGTTTCGCAAGTGCTGTCCTAAGCACATTTAGTTTATCTCCAGTTAAGAAATGTACTCAAGCGTACAGTTAATTCACCGTTTCCTAATTATTTTGTGTCCTAATTGAATTCCCTCTACACCCGCTTCTAGCACTGTTTTATCATTTTTCTAATTGCAAACAAAGTCTTTTGGAAGACTCATGGTGACTATTCAAATACATAAAGCACGGGAGCCCTGAAGATGGGGGCACATTCCACAAGACTGACTATCTCTCAGGATAAATGTATAATCTATTTACCACAGAGACAGTAAAAATTCTCTCCTGGGGTGTTTATTTCCCAGAAGGTAGACACACAAATAAACAGACTGTATCTTCACCTACAAAATGAAGTCCATGTTCATCTTGAGTTTAATTCAACTCCATGTTTTCCTTTAGATAATTAAAAACAATCTTTTTAATTTGGGAAAATATAATCATTTGAGGTACTGTTGACATGGTTCCCAAAGTAATTATTAGTTTTATGTGTTGTTTGTTTTTTGTCTGAGTTCTTTAAAAAAAAAGAAAAGGTCTTTAGCATTTACTCCATAATGAAAGTAATTAATAAACTTTAAATTCTTTAGCATGAGGCTGAAATGAACACAAGAAGAGTAGGAATTGACTGGTTCTTTAATGTTTAATAGTATGTTTTATTAGAAGACAGAAAAGGTTAAGCTATGAGTAATTGTAATACTATGAAGAGCCCTTTCTTAAGTGATTTTAGAAGCATGAAAATGCCCTGAATGGTATATTTAGGTGCGACATTTATAATTAATAAACAAATAACACTCGGGATCTCAGAATAACTTCTACAAATAAAAGCAACCCTATAGAGAGAGAGGAAATCCTTGGACAGGCTTTCCATAAAAGAAAACCAGAAAAGCTACGGTGGGTCTGTAAATATCTAACAAAACCAACCAAAGAAAAAAAGGGAATATAGAGTTTTAGTTTTAAGGCACTCAACAGAGACGAAATAGTTCCTGTGAATAGATTTACATATTCAACCACAAACCAGAGATGACAAACAAAATTTCCGTTTAGTCCCAAGAATCAATAGCGTGCACATTTGCTTACTGACTCCAAAGCAGTTGAGTGATACTTTTGCAAGAAAAAGATCACTTTTTTTTTTAAAGCAGACAAGATGTATATTTAGAACAATCGAATATGTGATCTGAATTTATTCTTGGTTTAAAAACACGATCAGATGGGTTTTTGCTCAGACAAAGATCTGAATGTTAAGGCAATTAAAACAATGATCATGTCTGGTCACAATATTTTCCTACTCAGCAGGTTGGGTTGGGTTCAGCAAGGTGGTTCTTCTGCACTCCCAGGCAGGTCCTTCAGGAGGGGGGACATCTGGTACCTCCACGGGGACAGGATGATTTCAGTACTCAGGGGGTTGATTCAGGCTCCTTCTCAAATTATCTCAGGTTCCAAGAAGGTAAACAGGGCAGCTTCAAAACCCCCTGCGGGACCAGCCCAAAGCTCCTACCTTGCTGTGTGGGTGACAGTCTCTCACTCAAAGTAAATCACAGAATACTCTCATACTCCACAGGGACAAAAAAATTCAGTTAGAAACTCTTAGGTAATTGCCCCAGAAAAGCCCCTTCCCCAGAAAGCCCCTTCTTGCTTTTAACAGACCAAAAATAGCTGTCTAACAATTAAAGTTACAGCTCCTTTCCAAGCACAGGGAGTTGCCCACTACATATCTCCTTATCTCCCAATTGCAAAACCTGCCTCGTCTCCCTGTCCCAATTACCCGCTGAAAATTTCAAACTTATGGCCCGCCCCTCACGGCTCTTCCTGCCAGAGCAGTAACTCCTTATTGGCTGTTCTGACATTCCATCACCATTCTGAGACGTCCCCTAACTGAACCTATAGAAGGGTGCGTTTTTCTTTTGGTCTTCTCTCTCCTCTTCTCCCTCCTCCTTGGTGCTGCTCTGCAGCCTCCGTCCCTCACCAATAAAGACCTTTCCTACAAGCCTTGATGGTCTGTGAGATCTCTGCCAGTCGAGTGCTGCCCTTTCAGAAACTACCACAAGCTATGTAATCAATGCAACTTAAATGCAAAATGACTCTTGTTTCGTTAGTATAATTTTAGACTGTGAGAAATAGTACACCAATCAACCTACTAGCTAGACAAGATTTCTTTTCTCTACATTAAAAAATTTTGCATTATAGGCTCGGTGACTGTGGCTCAAGTGGCTAAGGTGCCAGCCACATATACCTGAGCTGGCAGGTTCAAATCCAGCCCCGGCCCGCCAAACAATGATGGCTGCAACCAAAAAATAGCCGGGCACTGTAGTGGGCACCTGTAGTCCCAGCTACTTGGGAGGCAGAGGCAGGAGAATCAAGCCCAGAAGTTGGAGGTTGCTGTGAGCTGTGATGCCACAGCACTCTACCCAGGGTGATAGCTTGAGGCTCTGTCTCAAAAAAAAGAAAATTTTGCATTATAGCCTTTGAATTTTTTTTACTGGTGTTCCTTAATTTTCCCATTATATAATCAACCTTGAAAATATCATTTTAAAAAGCCTGTTGAATCCAAATCTGTGAATATTACAAGCTTCACAGGCAGAAACGTCATCTTGGCGGCAGGAATATATATGGAAAAATATTTGAATATTCCACAAATTAATGTAGCAAAAACACCTGGCAGGCCAGATAAATGTCCTAGGCGGGCTGCATGTGGCTCATGGGCCGTAGTTTGCAGACACCAGTCTTAGAAATATTTTCAAATGGAAAATAATTATAACTGCATCTCTGTTTATCCAAAGACTCAGAAAGGCTAATGAAACAGTTTCCCTCTGAGGATATTAGATTTGAGAATGGTCCTTTTCTTTCTTTTCACCTTAGAATTTTAAATATTGCCCCTTTCCCAGGCACTCCTGTGTTTTATTAGAGATCTGCCTTTAGCTGTGCATTGTAAAATACATACTTCAACTGAAGCCAAAAGCATAAAAGTCCCTACGCAGAGCTTCAGTGCTGACTTGCAAAATTAAAGGAGATAATTTTGCTAAATCAGCTTGAACTTTGATGGTCACTTAAAAATATTATTTCACTTCCCCCAGAGAAATTTGTTAGGCAGCTTTATGGCTAGGTGACTTTGATGTTGGAATAAAATACTAATTACTGAAGGCTTTAATCTCAAATATAGTCTATTGCAACCACAGAAATGTCTCCAGGACGGAGAGTTAAGAGCATTGTTATAAAGTTGTATTGGAAAGCTAATGATTCTCTGTAATTTTCAAGAACAGAACACATTGTTATTTGTGTTAACTGTAGTTACTTTGTTGTATAGTACATATATCTCTTGAACTTATTTATTTTGTTTAGAGACAGAGTCTCACTTTGTCACCCTCTGTAGAGTGCTGTAGTGTCACAGCTCACAGCAACCTCTAGCTCTTGGGCTTAGGCAATTCTCTTGCCTCAGCCTCCTGAGTAGCTTGGACTACGGGCGCACACTACAATACCCAGCCATTTTGTTGTTGTTGCAGTTTGGACACGGCCAGGTTCAAACCTGCCACCCTTGGTATATGAGGCCAGCGCCTTACTCACTGAGCCACAGGTGCTGCCCCCTTGAGCTTATTTTTTAATTGAAATTTTATATCCTTTGGCCAACATCTTCCCAACTCTATCTCTATCCTAAGCTCCTTGGAAATATTTTTAATTCTCTGAGATCACAACTCTCAGAGAGGTTGTTACTGGCCAGCAGTCCCCAACAAATAAAAATCTAGCTTTCTATATCAACCAGTGCCACTCTGATAAGAAACTCTGCCTTAGAGGAAGGGTGGGGGAGGGGGAATATATATATGCATGAAAAAATGTAAAAAATTCAAAAATTACAATTTAAGCAAAATAGAGTATTCATTGCACTTAAAATCTTCCTGTGTACCTTTCCACAATAATTTCACAACAGCGTTTTAATATCAGCACACAGAGAAGATAGAAAGTTCTCATTCATTTTAAGAAATGATCAAACATGGTGGCACCTGTGGCTCAAAGGAGTAGGGCGCGGGCCCCATATGCCGGAGGTGGCAAGTTCAAATCCAGCCCCAGCCCTGGCCAAAAAAAAAAAAAAAAAAACCTGCAAAAAGAAATGATCAAACAAAAACCAGGGAAAAGTTGTAAGATCAGGGCTTTGCGTCATCACTAAACTCTCGTCTTAAGCATCATTTCGAGGAAGCGTAGAAATAAACAGTGATTTGTTATTTTATTTACCTACAGAGCAGGGTGAATCTTGAAAATATCATGCCAAGGAAAAGAAGCTGGACAAAAAATGCCACATGAAGTTTGATTACATTGATATAAAACATGCAGAATAAACAGGTGCATGGAGACAGAAAGCATATTAAGGATTGTCAGAAAATGGACGTGGGCGGAACGGGCAGTGACGTCTATCTAAACAGGTGTGAGGTCTCCTTTGTGGTGATGAAAATATTTTAGAACTGTTGATAGACGTGACTCTTGTACAACACCGTGAACATACAAGTGGTCCCCAATCGTAAACTTTAAAATGGCAAAAATAGTAGATTATATGCTTATGTGCATTTACTGCAATAATAAAATTATATACATTTTTCATAGCTGCATAATATTCCATGGTGTACACAAAGCACAATTTGTTAATCTTTGGAACTTCCTTCCTCACCTGTCTCTGCAGCAGGGGTCCAGACCAGGGATGCGGTGAAGGGGTATAGCCCCCCATGCCTAAGTGTGGTAGTTTATTTTAAATTTTATTAAAAACTGAGGCAGGCTTGGTGCCTGTGGTTCAATCAGCTAAGGCGCCAGCCAGGTACACCTAAGGTGGTGGGTTCAAATCCCCAGCCTGGGCCCACCAAACAACAATGATGGCTGCAACCAAAAAATGGCCGGGCATTGTGGCGGGCGCCTGTGGTCCCAGCTACTTGGGAGGCAGAGGCAGGAGACTCGCTTGAGCCCAGGAG
>CAUYQV010063432.1:0-10708 GCA_963574575.1 Galagoides demidoff
GCAGAGGGGGGAATAGGTGGAGGGAGGAGGATTGGAGGGATCACTTCTGAGGTTTATCTTACAAGGGTACAAGTGAATCTTTCTAAGAGTAGAATGCGAACGTTTTAAAATAATAACTAAGAAAATGACATGAAGGCTATGTTAACCAGTTTGATGGAAGTGTTTCGGATTGTGTGTGAAAACCCCACACTGTACCCCAGAAGTGCATTAATGTACATAGTTACCATTCAATAAAATAAAATAAAATAAATAAAAAATCTATTAGTAAATTATATTTTCAGAATGCTGATTATAATAAATGGCTTGGTGTCTCAGAGAAAATTCTTTGTTTGCTTCTTTTTAACTCAGTGCCAATTTGACTTCTCCAGGCCTGTTTGATATAGTCACCCCAAAGGCCTAACTCGCAGAACAGAAACACATTAAAGGCTTTGGTAGGGCCTTGTTATATTTTCTCCTCCCTTAGTTTATCCGCTGACTCCCTGGCCTGGGGTAGGATTGCCTTCATCCTGATACTTTCACCTTCACCTTCGATGATCCATCCCATGATTTTATTCCCTTTGGCCAGACCTTTACTATCATATTGTGTGAAAAAGTTCATAATTCTTAATTATGGACTTATTGTAATTCATACTTGTCAGTCTGGAATGTCTATCTTGGTTCTAGCTTGTGAGCTGCTTTAGTGACCTGTTTCCTACCAATTATTTGAAAATTACCTGCATTAATAAAATAAGCCTGTCTAAAGTGTAGATTTATAATAAAACTAGGCTTATTTTAGGCTGTTTCTTTAAGTTCTATGGCAAATATTACATGGGATGCCACACCATCTCCCAGATTTTCTCTCTCTCTCTCCTTCTAACCTTGTAAAATATAAAATAAACTTATACTTTTATATCCTAAAATAAAAAAAGAAAATATTACACATTTCAAACTTTTTGGTTCATTCAAAATTTGTAGTTGTGGTTGAATTTAATAGCTTGTACAGACATTAACATACTCTTTTATAATTTGTCCTATATTCATAGATTAATCCTATTACACAGAATATATTGATAAGATACTACATATAGAACAACTTGATAAATTCACCATTTATTACATCTATTCATACTTTATAAGAAATATTTTCATGGCTCATTTTCAAATATTTTGCTTTTTGCCACATGTTCAAACTCAATAAAAAGTAAACATAAATTTTAATATTCTACAATAATATTTTGACTACATTCATGTTTAAAGAGAAAAGTCCTCATTAAAGCAATAGTGAACATATACTCTGTCCTCAATGGAGGGTCAAGAGGATGAAGTAAATGTTTATTAATTACATATATTTTCCCAGCTGTTAAAACTAACCCATATACTTAATCAAAACAGACTGGCTTCATAAAATAAATATCTTTTTAAATAAGAACTTATTTGAAATTTAAATTATGCTATTTATTGTAGAATAGTACTATAATGGATGTCATATTCACAGAAACTTTGGGGAGAGTGGAGAGAAAAACATTAATAAAATCTTCTGAATGAAGAAACAGGGCACAAGGTGGGACTATTTGGCAGGACCACAAGCCTGGTGGAGAGGTTGTAAGGTAGAAAGAAGGGTCAGATGCGTGAAAAGGAGGCAAGGTAAGAAGGGGGTAAAAGCCAATTAGTGGATTAAAGGGTAAAAATCTGAGTTCTCAAACACAAGAGTGATAATATAGGCAGCTTGGGAGAGGATTAAAATAAATAAGTGATAACAATATTCATTTGAGAGGGAAGGCTGCTGTCAAAAATGTAAATGGGGGGAAAAGTAGAACAATGAAAACGGAAACCTGACTTTTAATTGAGGGTTGTAGTAACAGCAACTCAAAGGGGGGAAATGTGATGGATGTGGCTAAAATTATTAACAGAGGACCAAGAAAGATGGAAAATTGGGTCCCAATTACAGGAAACCAAATGAACTGCAAAGGAGGATAGGGAAAGAAACCATTTAATTTCCTGATTGCTTTTCCTGAATACATCATATTAGGCAATCAAAGCCTGACATTCACAATTAGATCTTTACTAGAGAGAGTATTGTTAAACCTGATATTTGACAATTCAAAGGACATATTTCGCAGAATCACACTTCAACTAGTGTTAGAGTTTTCAATAGCTAAGCTGTACTTAAATGTTCATATAATCTACCTTATATCATTCATTAAAATGGTTTTGGTAGTTCTTGAAAATAAAGCTTATTATTTAAGGTATAAGAGAAAAATCTACGTTTTAAGAGAAAATAACATTTTAAAAGTCTTTTCTAGCTATCATGTTAAGTTTCATTGTATGGGGTGGTGCCTGTGGCTCAAAGGAGTAGGAAGCCAGCCCCATATGCCAGAGGTGGCGGGTTCAAACCCAGCCCTGGCCAAAAAAAAAAAAAAAAAAAAAAAAAATTTTCATTGTATGACACTGTTCAATCACATTTTAAAAAGAAACATGTCTCTACCAATTATTCCATGAAAAATGGGAACATAATATAAAAACGCAAAAGTGTTACCATTATTGTGGTAGTTCTTATTCTGACTACATTTCAGATAACTTTTTATAATGTGAGAATATTTTTAGCCAACCATGAGTTTTGTTATGGATGGAACATCATATTTTTCATATAAAATGACAAATTCAGAATAATTTAGAAAAGGTTAGTGGCAAATTATGACAATTTGAGTTTAAAATATTTAAATCTATTATGTAGTATATATGCAGAAAGTAGTTTTAAGTAAAAATTTAAACATCATCTTAATAACAAATTACATGTGATTAAAATATAAATGGATTATGATTCAAAGTATTTTCTAGCCAGGAACTTCTAAAGCAGGCTCTCATAAAGTATGATTAAAACACACACATGTGAAATCGAAAGGATAAAAACTAAAACCAAACTAAGATTAAGGCTGACTCTAACATCACATCAAGGAATGCCAAAGCTGCACCTCAAGTACTGATAATACTTGGAACGAAAATGTGGCATTCATTTTTTTCTAGTACCTCTCCTGATTCAGTGACCCAGGAACTATACAACTAAAAACTGGGAAATGTGTTGGTGCACTCCCAAAATATACACCTTTTCAACTGGAAGAATAATTTCCCAATGAATTAAATAAGAGAATCCTTTTTGTTCCTCATGATAGTTCAAATAAGACCTCTCAAAAAAATGTACATTCTAGAATAGAGCGAAAGAGGCATGATGAGAAAAAGACATCGTGGTAAATAACTCTGAATTATAAGAATAATAATGTTAAGCCCATTGTAAGCCATTTGATAAAAAACTACAAAAAATTAACTATAATAAAACAAACAAAATATCAGGCTGTTCTCAAACTTCTCCTATGTAGCATTAAATGCTAGAAGGAACTGGAGTAAAAGCAAATTTTTGAGCTGAAAATGAGATAATCTGACAATATAGTCTTATGCTAAATTACGTTTTATGTGCCCAGGAAGTGAAAACTACTCTGAGAGTAAGAAAAAATTCCATATACCACTAAAGGAAAGAAAAAAAGAAAGAAAGAAAGAAATTATTAAAGACATACTCCAAAAGACCAAGAAATAAAACAAAACTAGAAATGAAAATCTGGAAGTCAGAATTATACGTCGATAGTATTCTATAAAATTCCATTACTGCAAAACACCCATATGCTGGACATACTATCACCAATACATTCTACGATGTGTTAACAAGCTCACAAGTAATTAGAGAAAAGCCTCAGGTATCAAGGAAAAAATAAAGACTGAACTGAAATGACAAAAGAGTGAACTTAAACAAGAGTATTGACTTTGAAACAAAACAGATATAGAGAATCAGAGTTGTAGAATAGAAACATAAATTATGTCCCCAGACAATGTATAGTCTGAGACTTGCTTACACAAAATCTGCTATTCAAATTCAAAATATGCCCTTGTAAGGAATCACCAGGTTAAAAGATACAATTACAATATCTCTAGTTGGTAACATCTAACTCTAAGAGATACAAGATGTGAACAAAACTGCTAAAGTGGATCAGAGCGGGTCCCAGAGCCATCAACAGTAATCCAAGTTATTGGCCATGATATAAAGAACGGAGATTCCCTTTATTCAGATTCAGATTTTTAAATGTCCAATTTTTAAAAAAAGGTGTGTTCACATAATCATAACAATAAACTACTGAATTTAGAATAATCGCCTCTTTGAAGTTGTTAGAAAATCACAGGAAAACACCTATCCAAGCTTTCACATCACACAAAATGTTCTCAATTTATGAAGGGTGGTCTAATGATTCATACTGATTGTGGTCAACAAAAGAATTATAGCTAATTAAAAGTGAAATACTTATATGTTCAAGGATTTTAATACAACTACTAGGAAAGATGATAATAATAAAGTTACACCTATTACACTCAACTATAATAGCTAAATATTGAATAAGATTTGTGGTTGATTCAGAGTCATAATAGGACTCATACCAATAACTCCAGAACAATTATCACTAACGCATCTGTATGCCACAGAAACCATCCACTATAAAAGGAATTAACTCAAAAACGATTCAAGAAAATTAATAATTTTTACTTTTGTTACATTTTCACAAGATTTTCAAGAAAATATTTTAGTAGTATAGAAGAATTCTAATTAGAAAGGGTGCCAAAAATGCAAACACACATTAAGAAAGAAAAAAGCTGTATTAAAATTGCAATGTTCTATATTCTAATAATGTTTGTATCTTATGAGAAGCATATTGTATTGTGCATCCGTTGTAATTGCAGAAGTCAAACATAGCTTGAGATTATAACTTTAATACAGTTGTTTCCTTTCTTAAAATGAGTATACATGTTTTGGCACACTCTGTACATTATTTGGAAGTTAACTCTTGAAACTTTTAGCCTATTAACCAAAAATATTGATAATGAGGAATCATTTTTTGAACACTTGTTACATGCTAAGTGTTCCAAATTGTACAAATGTATTAATAAGCCTATGCACAGATACTATTTTTATCCCCAACTTATCAGGAAGGATATGAAAGCACAGAGGAAATAAGTAAGATTTGCAATCATATAATCGTATAGTTTAAAAGTGATGGAACCAACTGCAAACTCAGGCAGCTTCACACTAGAGCACATATTCTTAATTATATTTTAAAAACTGCTTTGCAAAACTATGAGTAATAAACAGTTAGTTGTAAAGAACTTTTAAAAGAATTAGAAAACTTGAATACTACATGACCTGGAAGAAATTTATGTGGGTGAGTTGATGCATTTTCAGAGTAGATCATTAACGTGGTTTTTATAATGCAGAATGTTCACTTCCATGGTTGTAAGGTGACAAAAAACTAATTTTCTACCTATGAAATTTAAATTTTATTTTTAAAATTTAAGCTACTTTGAAAATTTTAGAAGAGAGGCTTCTGAGTTTCTATAGGAAACAACAGATACATAAGCCTAAAATTCTCCATACACTCTAAAAAACAGACAAACGTATGCACGTGTGCACACGCAGATATGCAGAATATATCACAGAGAGAGAGAGAGAGAGAGAGAGAAACAAGGAGACTGAATACCAGTCCATAATCCACACCTACAATATAGCTGTCAAATTACATGTCAAAAGGAAAATACATGAAACCAGAACTAAGAATACTGCCCAGATACATATGAAGAGTTAGGTGGAGAGTGCATGAAAAAGGAGGGAAGGAATCAAGAGACTTACCCCCGGTGCATCTGAGATCACGTCCTCCCAGGAAAAAGAATCTTTGATTGAATAAGTAAATATTGAGGATACATCTATCAGGTAGATTACAGGCCTAGTGTTAGGAAATCAAAAGGAAGGACTTAAAGCTGCATCTGATTAGAGATGGCAGTTATAGGAAGTGAGGGTGTCACTTAAAGCCTTAGTGGTAATAAATAAAGAAACAAATGGAAGAAATTAAGAGCCCACATAAATACATGAAAATCACAAATTGAAAGATATATCACCCTTTCCCCCCAAAGTACAATCTATTGAATAAATGATACTTTACCACATCAATTAAAGAGAGTACACATAAACTAACAAATTGAGTAAGCTACCCATATTCCCCATCTATGTCTAAACACACAGGTTGTTACTAGTCAAGTGTAAAAATTTAAAAAACAGTATTAAATGTCAGAAACATCCATCAAAGTAGTATGAGAATAAAATAGAAAATGAGACTAATATAGTTTCACCCAATCAAATTTCTCCCTAAAACAATCTTGAAGAAGAGAAAACTTGTAACCTAATACCCTCAGCAGAAACAAATATCCTTAAATTCATTTCCAGATGTTAAATAATTCCCTTCAATTCACAAATTTTTAGATTTACAAAGGTGAAACAATTGAGAATGTATAATAAGACTTAAGCAAACTCAGTCAGGAAAGACAAGAAAAAGACAAAGTCATCACAGACATAAAGAAAAAAATTAAAATGACACAGGTAGAATATATTTGACCAAAAATGTAATAAAGGTGCATTTAGTAGATTAACAAAACAATTAAGAGAATGAGAGTGAAATGAAGAGGTAAAAAGACTAAGAAAGTGAGAAATATAGACAATGGAATGGAAATATCCACTACATATGGAATTGGAGACCATGATGGAAAAACCCAACCAACAGAAGAAGACTAATATTTGAAACTATAATCCAGCAAACGTCCCAAAAGAAAAAGACAAGAACTTGTATTTTTAAAGGGTGCATGAAGTTAGAAAACTTGATCTGCAATGATCAATTTATACATAAAGTAATAAAACTATTAAAATTTTTTATGGTCTTCAGACCAAAAGATCAAAAAGAGAATAGAAGGTTGGAATAATCACAGCACAAAATACAAAGCAAGAAAACATCAGAGCAATTATTTTGTCCCCCAAATATCAAGTCTAAATAAAAACAATTTGAAGTGTGCAAGATCTCACATTATGTTATATCCAGAAGCCTGTCTCTAGAAATATGTAATAGAAGCTTTATTCAACATGGAGATATTGGCAGAATGTTACAGAATAACTGATGATAGTAATTTAATATGTTTAATTGCAGATATAAGATGAGAAACAAAATAAGGCAAAACTTCTGCACAAATGCACAAGAATATAAATTTTGTGTGCTCTGGTAAACATAAATAATGCTTATCAGAGGGGAAATAGAAGATAGAAAAAAAGAAATCAAATAAGCTTATTAATCATTAAATGAGAAATAACAGGGCTTAAAATAATATGTAATGTAAAACCCAAAAGGTAGAAGCCTAAATATACATAATACGAATTTAAAATAAATGTTATGTAAAATATACATTTTATTAAACATATATATAATAATATAAACAGGATCAGTCATATAAGTAAATGTGAATGGTCATAATACATTCATTAAAAGAAAAAGGTCTCTAAGATGGCTCACAAAATAAAACTCAATGGTACAGTACATTCAGGAAAAAAGTTTAAAACAAAATGATTCAGAAAAGCTAAAAATAAAGCATGAGCATGACTATACAAGCCAATTGCAACCAAAAAAACAAAAAAATAGGAAGTAGTTACTGAGATACTGATAACAAATAAGATACAATCTAAGATATAAAGGATTGCTGAGACTTTTTTTAGATGACAACTTTGTAATATAAAAATTATAATTCACAATGAATATGAGTTATCAATTTCTATGCAACATATAACACATGACCAACTTCAGAAAGTGGAGCTACAGATAATGATAGCAGAAATAAAAGAAACAAATTATCTCAAGATTATAACCCCTACTCTCCACCAAATAAATCAAGAGGAGAAAAAAATAAATCAGGTTATAAAAAATCTTAATCAATAAGATGACAGATATATTGGTAAGTAGATAGATGCATAAATAAATATAGATATATTCAACTTCATATCTAAAAATATACATTTTTCTAAGGCATATATGGAACACTCATGAAAACTGGACATACCTCAGACAAATTACAAGTATGGTTCCAGAACACTGTATTAAAGTAAATATTACAATAAATAAAAACATACATTCTTGGTTACTCAGTGAATATAAAAATTATGTTTGCACCACACTGTGGTCTATTAAGTATGAAATAGCCTTATATCTAAAAGAGTAGCTACATTAACTTAAAAACTTAAAATTGCTTGTAATCATCTGAGCCTTTAGCAACTTATACCCTTTGGTCCTCCATGAAAGACAATTCCTCATCCCTTAAAGTTTTATGATGAGATTGCAGCAATTCAGCCACATCTTTTCTTGATGTCTAGGGCTGTTGACTGATCAGGGTGGTAGTTCCTGAAGGTTAGGGTGAGTGGAAATTTCTTAAAATATGGTGATAGTGAAATTTTCTGCATGGATCAACTCTTCTATTCACAAAAGATTTCTCAGTGGCATGTGATATAGCCACCAGCTAGCCTATCATTCAAGGCTTTGAAGCCAAGCATTGACTTCTCCAGCTATGAAAGTTTTAGATGGCATCTTCTTCAAATACTAGGCTATTTCCATCTACGTGGAAAATCTGTTCAGGGTAGCCATCTTCATGATCTTAGCTAGATCTTCTGGATAATTTACTATACCTACTTGGTCAGCACATACTATTTCACCTTGACCTTGACCTTTTATGTAATGGAGATGGCTTCTTTTCTAAACTTCATGAACTAACTTCTGCTAGCTACCAATTTTTCTTCTGCAGCTTCTTCAGCAATTTCAGCCTTCACAGAATTGAAAAGACTCTGTCTTGGGCTTTGGTTTAGAGAAATATAATAGCCGATTTCATTTTCTATTCAGACCACTAACATTTTCTCCCTATCAGTAATAAAGTTATTCCTCTTTCTTAGCCTTTGTGTGTTCACTGGTGTATGACTTTTATTTTCTTTCAAGAACTTTTCCTTTGCATTCACAACTTTTGTTAACTGACTCAAGAAATATAGATTTCAGCCTGTTTGGGTTTCCAATATACCTTCTTCCCTAAGCTTAATACTTTCTAGATTTGGATTTAAAATGAAAAATTGTGTGTGCAAGAGAGAGTGTGTTGATCTGCAAGGAAATATCTGACCTAATTGACTAATAAACCATCAAGGTTTTCACAGATACCACTAGCTCTAACACTACACTCACAGCACTAAGAAAGATCATTGAGATGGAATAATCAACAAAGAAACATTGAAATTAAACTGGAGTTTAGATAAATGGACATAATTCTACTCAAAAACTATAATATATACATTTTTTCATGCACACATGGAATATTCTCCAAAGATGACCCATTTGATCACAAACATGTTAGACATTAACAAATTATTTTAAAAAAATAAAATTATATCAAGTATCTTCTCAAACCACAGCGAAAGAATGCTAGAAATCAATACACAGAAGAACGTCAGAAACTAAATAAATACCTGGAAAGTAATCAATATGATACAATCAACTGTATCATTGGATCAACAACGAAATTTAAAATATTTTTTAAATAAATGAAAATGAAAATACAACATACCAAAGTCTGTGGAATACAGAACAAGCAGTGCTAATAAGCAAGTTTATGACATTAAATGCCTACATCAAAAAAGTAGAAAGATCACAAATTAACAATACTACATCACACTATGAGAGACTAGAAAAATGAACAAACCAAATCCAAAGATAGCAGAAGAAAATAAATAGCAAAGAGCTAAATGAAATAGAGACCAAAAAATAAAACAAAGAAAAATACAAAAGATCAATGAAATAAAAAATGTAATTCTTTAAAAAGGTAAATAAATTAATAAACCACTAGCTAGAGTTACCAAGAAAAGAAGAAAAATCTACAAACACAATCAGAAATTAAAAGCAAGACATTACAACTGATATGACAGAAATACTAAAGATGAGCAGAGGCTATTATGAACAAGTAGTTCACAAACTAGAAAACACAGAAAAAAATAATTAATCCATAAAAATATACAACTTTTTGATAATAAACAAAGAAGAAATACAACTCCTGAATAGAGCAATAATGAGTATCAAAATAATCAGTAATAAAAAAACCCCCAAAACAAAAAAGCTAGAACCAGATAAATTCACAGCCAAATTATACCAGATATTCAAAAAATCCTACAACAATCCTACTAAAATTATTCCAAAATACATAGAAGAAGAGTATTCTTCTCAACTCATTCTATGAAGCCTGTATCATTGTGATACCTAAGCCAGGAAATTATGAAGCAAACAACGAAAATTATAGATCAATATCTCTGAGGAATATAGGCACAGAAACTTCAACAAACTACTAGCAAACTGAATTCAGTATATCAAAAGGATAAATAATCATGATCAAGTGGGTCTCAACCCAGGGATGAAAGGATGGCTCACCAATCCATTCAATAAATGTGATTTACTACATAAATAGAGTAAAAAAGAAAAGCCATGTAAACATTTTCATAGTAGCAGAAAAAGCATTAGGTAAAATCTAGGCTCTCTTCATGATAAAAAAAAAAATCAAACACTCAACATAAAAGAAACATATCTCAAAATAATAAAATCCATATATAATAGATCTCACTCTCAGAGAACTCTCGGATAATTCGAAGAAAACTAATATTCACCTTATAGGAATCCCAGAAGGTGATGAAGTTGCTTCACAAAATACAGAGGCTCTTCTTCATGAAATTATGAAAGAGAACTTTCCAGATATGCCAAGAGATTCTGAAATTCAGATAGCAGATAGCTTCAGAACCCCAGCA
>CAUYQV010063433.1:0-22206 GCA_963574575.1 Galagoides demidoff
TAATTTTGACTCAAACTGTACAAAAGCAATATATGTAACCAAATTATTTGTACTCCCCATGGCATTCTGAAACTAAAAAAAGATGGCTCAGAGCCTGTGGCTCAATCGGCTAAGGTGCCAGCCACGTACAACTAAGGTGGCGGGTTCCAATCCCCAGCCCGGGCCCGCCAAACAACAATGACGGCTGCAACCAAAAAATGGCCGGGCGTTGCGGCGGGAGCCTGTGGTCCCAGCTACTTGGGAGGTCGAGGCAGGAGACTCGCTTGAGCCCAGGAGTTGGAGGTTGCTATGAGCTGTGATGCCATGGCACTCTGCCCAGGGGGATAGCTTGAGGCTCCATCTCAAAAAAAAAAAAAAAAAGGAAAAAATGACTTATTTTATTAAATGTATAATTTAATTCCAAATGACATTTATAAACTGAATATTTTTCCATCAGTTACTATCATTGTTAATAACAATCTATTTCATAATAGCAATTATCTTCTAGTTTTCAAAATTTTGTGTCAGCTATAAGAAAAGAATATTTTTGGTTATAACCTTCCTTTCACTTAATACAGATCCGACATTGAACAGTACATTTTGATGAAATGAAAATAGAAGAGAAGGTTGATCTTTTCCAAAGCTATTATTCAAGCAAAACAATTTATAATTTTACTACAGTTGCAGTTAGCCATCTGCAGAAGTCTTGTTCAAAATCCATTTACAATATGTGCAATTGTATCTGCCTGATTTATAATTAGATCACTGAAATACTATAAAATTAAACAAGTACGTATTTCCTCAAACTTCAATAAAAACTCTACTTTGGGGCCATAGTTCGGTTATAAAAAGATTAAAAAGTTTAAAGTATGAAAATGTAAATATATTATTTTACTCATGTTAACCATTTCTTTATAACTTATTACAAAGATTTATAGGAATCCTTTTTGTATTAGTATGGGCTTTATTTATTTTTCCCTTCCCTTTTCATTTTTTACCAGTTCCTATCTGGTGCTCTACATCTGGGGCCTATTTCCGAGCTTTGTGTCTGGTTGACATGGTTTTTCCCTCAGAGTAGAGGAAGAACTTTCATTATTTAACCAAAATACTTCTGCTTACAGTCATGTAAATCTTACATATATCAATAAACACTCAAAAACTATACCTACACACAGAATAGTTACTAAGCTGCGTTAACAAAGCCCCGTAAAACAGTTTTCAAACATTCAAGCATTATAGGTAATCCCATTATTTAATGAATGTCTAAATGGTGAAAAGAGATAATCTCTTCTTTCTCAGAGTGCATCTCTAACAACCACCCATACCATCCGTCATACAGAGCACAGTGGGAAGTTGAGAGGGGATCATAGACTGAAACTTTTATTGGAACCAACTACCTTCTAAGCTGGAAATGCTAAGTGAGGTTGGCATCCCACTGTCATGTTTACAGTCCATAGATGAGTGGGTAAACCTGACTGAGAATAAGATATTTTGGAATTTTTTGCACTGAATATATTAAAAATCCAAAATATATAGATAAGAGAAATAAACAGATGGAGCTCAGTGTTGGGGGAGTCACACCAATTAGCCTTCAACCTGTGGCATCTATTTCCATCTTTACATTTTTTTCTTCCCTTTTTCTCATTTGACCCTGATTTTTTAACTCCAAACTCCCATCTGTTCTACCTTACAGCTCCTTCAGTGTGACATGCTCATTTAGTGGGTGTTCTGGCAATAAACTCCTTGCTTTTTCCCTCGTATTATCTTTCCTAACTGGTCATCTCACCCAGCCATGTCCTGGACAGAATGACCACCATTCTGTCTATGCTTTATTTTCTAAAAGTTTCCACCCACAGTTCTCTTTAAGGGACACTCTTCCTCCTACTTTTGGATCTAGGGGTGAGCACTTGTACCCCTGTGTCCTATCTGTTGAACAGGACCTTATAAAGTGGTCTTTCAAGGCTCTGCTTGAAGTGAAATGATGCAAATTCACTGGAGAATCAGGTCTTCTTTTTCATAAACCTGAACTGGAGAAATAGGGTAATCATATTACAAATGTGGACGCAGAAAAACACACATTTCTAAATATCTGAGAGGTACAATGACAGTGTTTCAGAGTCAGGTGCATCAGACAGCCACCGCGGAAGGAGAGCAAGGTAACCTCGCAGTCGCAATATCAAGTTCCAGGTCTTGTTAGATCATTCCATTGCAATGTGCTTCATTTTCCTTCATTTTCTACTTGATTATTCAATTTCTATAGGCTTCTTGTAAGAAGTGGCTGAGATGTTTCTGCCTATAATCTTATAATAGACTTGCATTACTTCACATAATGTAGATGAGTCTCTCTCTACATTTGAAACTATGAAAGAATATAGTACTTCAGACACACCTGGTCACTTTTCAACTTGGTCCACAGGTATCTCATATGGAGTAGAAAACATGTATAAATTAACCCTGCCTTTTGACACCCTGTGAGCTATACCCATCCTACTTAGATCTAGTTTAGGATCTAAACAAGAAGAAAAGGCCCAGAAGAGTAAAAGATTTTATACACACACACACACACACACACACACGAAATGATCTGACAATTAAGTACTTACCTCACTGCTGAATATCACTATGGTCACCTGTGCAGTGCTCCTCTCAGGCAGCGACTCACTGATGCCAGTGTCTAGTCCACCCTTCAAAGCCACTCTGGATCTCTTTTTCCAGAATAACCATCAGAGCTGTTTACAGTACCCAAAAAACACACAATAGCAATAAAGAATGCCACTCAGCAAAATATTGCCACACCAACATGTACACAGTTGTGAGACGCTGGTAAACCAAGGTGATGTGTACAGTGCTGCCAACAGAAGCACAAGTGGGCAGTTTACAAACTTGATTGTCAGACTTCATATGAAGACAGCTGTGATGGTCATTTCAGAAAAAGAGTTCCAAAATTGCTTTGAAGGGTGGACTAAGTGAGGGTGTCAGTGCATAGCTCCCTAAAGGGACCACAATGATACCCAGCAATGAGATATGTAGCTCTTTTTCTAGGATGAGTTTACAAACTTAATTCTCAGATCTTAAAATCTACATGCATTTTTTTGGCACTCTATGTGTGTGTTTGTATGTGTGTATGTATAGTCAGGTGTTGTGGCAAGAGTTCCCCCTACTCAGGAGGCTGAGGCAAGAGGATCTCTTGAGCCCAAGAGTTGGCGGCTGGTGTGTGCTATGACGCCATGGCACTCTACCCAGGGTGACAGAGTCAAACTTAAAAAAAAAAAAAGTCAGTCTTGGGGATAAAGAGGCTAATAATGTCTTAAAAAGATCTTGGCTTAGTATAAAATGTGAAATCAAATTTGGCTGTCAGATGACTAATCTGAAATCTCTAGCTTCAGAGGGATTTCAGATTTTGAGTAATCTGTCTAGATATATGTAATTATAGAAAATGAATATTACTTTTCTAGAGTTAAGTTTAAAGTTTGATAACCAAAAAATTCATATTCTTTATTCAGATAAAAATAAGTACATCATTTTAAGTGATACACTTTACCATGGGGCATCGTTTTATAACTGTATATCCCAATGCCGTGGTGGATATGTCTTTTCTTTCCTTCCTTTCATTCTTTCTTCATTTTTTTTTAATTTGCTGTATTTTAAAAACTTTTAGATAAGTTTTCATTTTCTTCTTAAGTATTATCAGAGTGAAACTTTAGGGAAAAATTCTCACTGGTGAATTTTTGTTTTATTTTCAGTATATATAATATGCATATAATATATTATAGTATATGAATATTGCCATAAGGTGTTGCCATTAGGGTCTCATGGAAAAGCGATGTGGCGAAGAATAAGCACACTTATTGAAATTGTGTTTTAAATAAAGGTGACCATCTGCTCGCTCGGGCAAAATGGTGAGCTTCTTTATTTGCAATTGGTTTATATAAGGAATTTTGTACATGCACGTAATACAGCAATGACCTCATTGATCCATTTAAACATCATGTGACTACCTCATGATTAGCTTCCAATAATGCACTCAACATACACCTTTTGACATAACCCTTTCAACAAAACCCAATTTAATATAACTTAATGGAGAACATGTTGTTAGCCATTACTTCTTTGTTATTATCTGATGAAGCCTGAGGCTATGGAGGAACAAGTTAAATTGAATACCTGCCCTTGCTGGCCTTGCCCTTTGGAGGCTGTTACTTCAGATCTTTAAATAAGGCATAAAGAAACTTCTTGGGCATACAGGAATGTGTATGCAAACCTCTGCTCCCATGTAGGCCTTAAGTCAGGGCCTATGTTCCTCCATGTATGGGTATCATTTTCTTTTTGCTGGAAACTTTTATAATGAATTTTCAAGCTGGACTTCTCAAAAGCCTTTCATTAGCCCAAGTTTCATTTGTGCCATTAGATACCTGTATGCATTGGGTAAATTCCTCTTTCCTTGAGGTCCCCAAGCACATTTCCATTCCTGGACCTGTCAGCAAGCAACCTCATTACTTACCACAGATCAGGAAAGGTTACTGATAGGTATCTGGCCAAAACTGGCCATATTTATTATTGGCCTTATAAAGTCAACCTTAATTCCTTAACAATAAATGCTATTCCAGCCACAGCCTTGGTCATGTTAGGCTCACAACCAACCTGGCCACATGGGATTCTGCCTCAGTTTCTGTCTACACAAAGTCTTTCACTGCTCTCTCTCAAATCGCTTTTTTGGCCAAAGGCAGATAGGCGTTTTGCCTATATATGAATGTTATATATACCTACATTATATATTATTATGGTAAGAAACACATCACATGGGATCACCCCTCTTAATCAATGTTTAAGGTTAGAGTACAGTATTGTTAATTAAAGGAACATAATTATACTGAAAATCTCTAGAAATTTTTCAGCTTATGCTACTAAAACTCTACACCCATGGAACCACAACTTCCCAGTATTTCCTGCCCCCAGCCCTTGGTATTCGCCATTCTACTTTCTATTTCTGTGATTTTTCACTATTTTAGATAACTCATGCAAGTGAAATCATGTAGTATTTGCTTTCCTGTGACTGGCTTATTAAGAGATAGTTTGATTTTATCTTTCTGACTTGGATGCCCTTTCTTTCTTTCTCTTATATGATTTCTCTGGCCAGGACTCCCAATACTTTGTTGAAGAGAAGAGGTGAAAGTGGGTATCATTTTCTTTCTTTCTTTCTTTCTTTTTTTTTGCTGTTTTTGGCTAGGGCTGAGTTTGAACCCACACCCACCACCTCTGGCATATGGGGCTGGCACCCTACTCCTTTGAGCCACAGGTGCCACCCAGGGTATCATTTTCTTGTTCTGTTTCTTGGGTGAAGTCCTTTTGACTTTTCCCCTTCAGAACAATATTAAATTGAGATTGTTATATTTGAGTTTATGATTTTGACTTTATGTTCCTCTATGCATAGTTTGTTGAGGAAAGAATGCTGTATTTTTTTAATGTTTTCTTATGTGTCAATGGAGACGATCATTTGGTAAAATCATGCTTATAAATCTGTGAATGTTGAACCATCCCTGCATGCCTGGTGTGAAACCTTTTGATCATGTTTTTGATATGCTTTTGGATTCACTTTGCTAGTTTTCTGTTGAGGGTTTTGCATTTGTTTTATCAAGGATATTGGTCTGTAGTTTTATTCTTTTCTTACGGTTTTTCTAGCTTTGGTATCAGGGTGATCTTCGCATCATAGAATAAGTTAGTTACGATTTCCAACCTCTCAATCTTTTGGAACAATTTCAGTAGGACTGGTATTAATTCTTTGTAGGACTGGTGAATTCAACTGTGAATGCATAAATTTCTGGATATTTTTTAGTTGAGAGTGTTTTGTTGTTTTTGTTGTTATTGATTCAATCTTGCAACTCTTGTTGGTCTGTTAAGGATTTCTATTTCTTTGTGATTCAAGCTTGGGAGGTGTATGTTTCCAGAAATTCATTAATTTCCTTTAGATTTCCTAGTTTCTATGTGCTGATGTATTCATAGTAGTCACAGAAATATTTTGTATTTATTTGGTACTAGTTGTAATATGTGGGAGAAAAAATTCCACTTGTATTTCATAAAATGATATTTGCTATTTCTCTTAAGGTTAATCACTGACTGTGAAGAAATATGAAATCTCTGAACATTTTCATTATACTTAACCTTATACCTATTTGTTTGCTATGAGACTGTGATAAAGTAAAACATCACGAGCCATAATTATATGTGTGGGAAACATGTAGCAGAGACAACTCAAGATATGCATAAGGAATGAGATGTGTAGGGCAGTGGCAAAGCCTGAACTATGACACGAAGTGAGGCATGTGACTGCAGTAAAGTTGCAGCCACATTCATAGGAAGGATAAAGGGGCATCTGCATCAGCAGCAAAAGTTGCAACCACATGCACAGCTAATTAATCATTTAGCTAGGCAGAAATAGCTGAGGCAGATCCCAGTCAGAGCAGTAAGCAGTAGGTGTCAAGCACGTGTTTCCCGTACTAGATACATCAACACGGGAGAATAGTCGGTCTGCACATCCTGCACTCCTACACATCCTACTAGGCTACACACTGGAACATATTTTATAACTATTCCCCTGTCACATTCTATGTGCACTTCTTTGAATCCCAATCAGTACCCATTGGAACCTGGAGTTAGGGCCTCACTGACACTCTCTGACAGTGTCTGGTCCCCCAAGACCCTCTGCAGTATGGTTGTATTACACCTAGAATTTTGTGTGTTCTCTCTGCAGTGTTCCCAGATACCTAGAGGCTCCATCCTTGGGGTTGTCCCAATATTTGTCCTTTTTCATTTCTGATTGAAGTTATTTGACTCCTCTCTCATTTTTGCTTCATTTTCTCCTTCGTGGTCTAGCTACTTGATTTATCTTCTCAAAGAACTAGAGCTTCATTTCATTGACCCTTTCTATTTTTTGTTTGTTTGTTTGTTTCAATTTCGTTTAGTTCTCTGATCTTTATTTTTTGCCTTCTGTCAGCTTTAGGCTTGATTTTTTTCTTGTTTTTTTACTTCCTTCAGAAGTGACTCTAGGTTATTAATTTGTGATATTCCTATGTTTTTATGTAAGAGGTTAGTTATGAATTTCCCCTTTAGCACTGCTTTGTCTGGATTGCAAGGCTTTGATAGTTTGAGTCATTATGATTCATTTTGAAATTCTTTTTTTCATTTCCATCTTAATGTCATCATTCACTGAGAGATCATTCAGTGGCAGGTTATTCAGTTTTGAGAGTCTCTCTTACAGTGATTTCTAGTTTTATTCCACTGTGGTCTAAGGAGATACTTGTTATAATTTCATCTTTAAAAGATTTTTAAAATTTGCATCTTAATATAAGATTTGTCTTGAAAAATGTCTCACATGCTAAGGAGAGGAATGGTGCAAAAATAATTGTGGTTTTTACATTGTTGAAATTTGCTGTTCAATGCTGGAATACATTCTTAAATAAGTGTGGTTATGTTATTTATCATTTTAATGAGCATTTCTTGCTTTTTTTTTGCTAATGACATATTATTTTCTGTTTATTTTATATTTAGTTTAACTGTGGAAATGATGTTAGACAAAAAACAAATTCTGGTGATTTTCTTATTCAAGTTCAACTTAGGTCTTAAAGCAGCAGAGGCAACTCTAATCACCAACAATGCAGTTGGCCCAGGAACTGCTAACCAATGCACAGTGTAGTGGTTGGTTAAGAAGTTTTGCAAAGCAGAAGAGAGCCTTGAATATGAGGAGTGTAGTGCCCGGCCATCTCACTTGACAATGATCAAGTGAGAACAATCACTGAATATGATCCTCTGACAATTACAGGAGAAGTTGCCCAAGAACTCAATGTCGATCATTCTACAGTAGTTTGGCAGTTGAAGCAAATTGGACAAGTGAAAAAGCTTGATAAGTTGGTGCTTTATGAGCTAACCCAAAATAAGAACACTGCTCAGTTTTAAGTTACATCTTCTCTTATTGTATGCAACAACAACAAACCATTTCTCGATCAGGTTGTGATATACAAGGAAAAGTGGATTTTATATGACAATTGGCAGCCATCAGCTCAATGGCTGAATGGAGAAGACCCTCTGAGGCACTTCCCAAGCCAGACTGACACTAAAAAAAGTTCATGGCCACTGGTGGTCTGCTGGCAGTCTGATCCTCTACAGCTTTCTGAATCCCAGTGACACCATTACTTGTAAGTGGCTCAGAAAATGGATGAGATGCACCAAAACTGCAATTACTTTTGCATTAATATCTTCTGCACTATGTATCAATATTTTGGTGTAGAATATTTTTCTGTTTGCTTTTGAGACAGAGTCTACCATGGGCAGAGTGCTGTGGTATCATCCTAGCTCACAGCAACCTCAAACTTCTGGACTTAAGTGATCCTCTTCCCTCAGACTCCTGTGTAGCTGGGACTCCAGGTGCCTGCCACAATGCCTGGCTACTTTTTTGTATTTTTAGTAGAGATGGGGTCTTGCTCTTGCTCAGACTTGTCTCAAGTTCCTGAGTTCAATTTACTCGTATAGGTCTCCTAGAGTGCTAGGATCACAGGTGTGAGCTTCCTAGAATGTTCTATATATGTTAGCTCTAGAGACTCATTGAAGTTGTTGATTTTATGCCTTGATGATCTGCCTATTCTGCCAGGGGAGTGTTGACATCTCCCACAATCAATGTATTGATAGGTATTGTTCTTAGTTCTAGAAGTATTTGTTTTATAAATCTGGGATCACCTATGTTAGATGCATATATATATTTAGTATTGTTTTATTTCTTGTTAAATCAATCTCTTTATCATTATATAATGACCTTTTTTTTCACTGCTGTTGAGTTAATATTTGTTTTATGTAGTACAAGAATAGCTGCTTCTGCTCACTTTGGGTTTCAATTGCTTTTCCACACTTTTACTTTCCATCTAGGAGAGTATTTACTAGCTATGTGATTCTCTTGTTTGGGCTTTTTAAAAATCCATTCCATCAATATATATCTTTTAGTGGGGCATTAAACCATTTATATTTAATGTCAATATTAATATGTGACATACTAGTTCCAGACATTGTATTGCATTATAGTCTCTCTTGTGATGCTATTTTATAAAAGTTTTGAGTTTTTTGAGGGGGGTGTTTTGTTTTATTTTGCACTTTTTGTTATTTTTATACTTAAGAGCATGTACCTTTTACTTCAATTTTTAAAACTCCTTTAAGCATTTCTTGAAGGGCTGATCTGTAAGTGATAAATTCCCTCAGCATTTTCTTGCTTAGGAAAGACTTTATTTCTCTTTTCGTTTATGCAGGCTATAAACTTCTTGGCCAGTAGGTATTCTTATTAGGAGGATTAAAGATAGGACCCCAGTGCCTTATGGCTTAAGATCTCTGTTCGAAAACATGTTAGTCTGTTGGGTTTTCCTTTAAAGGAAAGGCAGGGTGAAGTTACTTGATGCTTTCATCTTACAATTTGTAGGAATTCCTCTTCACATTGACTTTGTCACTGACTAAACAATTTTTTATAACCTATTTTTGAGTTTGTTGATTCTCCTACTTGACTGAGTTCACTGTTTAACCTCTCTAGGGAATATACTGTTGTCTTCAGCTCCAACATTTCTGTTTGCTTTCTTTTTATGTTTCTGATGGCCTTTTGATATTTGTTTTATTTATCCATGTTTCTTTATGCATTTCCTGAGCTTGTTGAGCATTTTTGTGAGGATCATTTTGTTCATCTGCAGGGGACTCATATACTTATTTTTTAGGATCATTCTTAGGGTGCAGAGGCCTCTTACCCATTTTCTGGATTTCTCACTGAGAGAATAGTTCAGTGTATTGTTGAATTGATGTCTCCATTGGAGGTAAAGATCTGGGGAATCTTAATTCTTTATTCTGCTGACTTCCCCCTAGAGGATGTTTCTGCTGTGTATACCATAGACATTAAAACTCAGAGCCAAAACAAAAGTCTCTCAACTTCCTGAAACCTATTTCTCACTGTCTAGGTGCCATTTCTCTCCCAAATCTCAAGTCACCAAATTCTATAGATCCTACCTTCCAACTGTTTCTGAGATTCCCTCTCTCTTCCGTAGTTCAGTGGCCACTAATAAATTCCCAACCATCTTTTGCCTTTATTTTCTAAAGTTTCCCTGTAGTTCCTGCCTCCTCTAACCCCTCCAATTCACTCTGCTATAGCATTTTTTTTTCAGAATGAATACCCAATTTCCATTTTCCTGATAAAAATCTTTAATGATTATCTCATGATCTTAATATAAAATCTGGACTTGTATGCCATTAATCCTAGCATAATTTTAGGTGAAGTAATATATTCAATATTAGGTCTTAAAGTCTTTCTTCAAAGAATCTCTCTTCCTTTTCTTCCTCCTACTCTATTGTGCTAGAAGACACCTTATCACTTGACTGAACAATGCTGGGTATATTTCAATGGTCTGGGAGAGCCACTGACTGAAATTGGGGCAATAGCAGCACTTTTTGAAAGAATATGAGGAAAAGATTGGCACAGATGTGGAACATAAGATGTGATATTGTTAATTACCATTTTACCCCCTTACAGAAATGAATCATGGGTTGTGAATTTATAAACGATATAATAATTTTCTTTTTCAGGAAACTTCCCTGTCTCTGACCTATTGCCTATACCTCAACTTGCAGGATCTTTTTAAGATATAAATCTCTTTTAACCTCACCTTCCTTAAATGTAGTCAGTGGTCATCATTAGTCTTTAAAGTACAAGCCATAGGCAGTGATCAGCTCCTGGTTTTCACTTAGATCTGACTGATCTGGAGGCTTTCCTTGTCTTTCATTATTGTACTGGATATTTTCTCCTTTATTGTGAACTTGTAAGTTTAAATAGCTTGTCTGATCATCACACTTCCTGTATTTAGTTTTCTGTATTTAGTTATAATTCCCTAATAGTTCTTTGTAATCCTAGTAGGTTAGAAATCTTTGAAATAGAGGACTTAGGTTTTCTATTACTGAATTCACTGTTTATCTAGTATGGTGCCTAAAATTTATTTGATACCTGAAGAAAATTATTTAAGAAGTAAAAATACTAATATCACACATTTAACTCAAATGCAAAGAGCTTTGTTAGGCCACCAGGTAAGGAGGCCAGTTTTCCTTTGCTTTTTTAGCCTAAAGATGTCTGGTTAATATCAATCTCCTGTATTTTATAAGGAATTGATACCTATTTAGGAAAAACTATCAGAAAACCAGTCAGGGAAATTAAAATTCTCTGTGAATCTTGTCCTAAAATTTTAATCGCTTCTGATGTGAAGTAACTATTACATTGCTAGTGAATTTTAAAAGGAGAGATCATTCTATAATCTGAAGCTAATAGCCTAATGCACAAAGTTTAATTTTTTACTTCCTTAGGTGAGGGTGAGATGATGTGATTATATTTCATCTGAAAGCTAAAATTATCTCAATTCAATGCATTCTCTTCAAAAGGGTAAAAGGAAAATGATGTAATGTTTTGTATGTCACATTCAATTCTGCTAGTAGCCTTTATACTGCCAAACACTTGTGGTTTTTGTGTTTGAACTTTTATAGAAGGAAATGGAGCATTGAATGGGCTATACTCAGTTGATTTTGTTAATCAAATGAGTGAAAAGAAGAGTTTGAAAGCAAGAAAAAATATATTCTTTTTATATCACTATGAAATAGGGTAGTAAAACTCTTAAAATATGCATGATTATTTTGGGTGATTTTAAATGATGTGTGAAATAACCTGACTTTCTGCTATGATGTTGCACCTGAAATAATAAATGCAAACAAATATGATAAATAAAATAATTCAATGGCTTTTACCCAGCTTGGGAAATTGCTACCTATTCACTGCACTAACATCTTCAATCAAATGAAATGAGGATCTGCTAGTTTGAGAATGTTTAAAAAGTGAGCCCCAACTGAAATAGGAAATTATCTTTGTTTTTTTGCATTTTTCTTTAATTATTAAACTGGAATCAAATTAAGATCAAACAGTTCTAAATATTATTATCTAATTTGATATAAGTACCAAACCTATATTTCTAATTTAGTTATCAATTTTTGATACTTAAAATTGATTTAGGGATCAATAAAAATGTCTATAACCAGAAATGTCATATAAAATACAGAGAGTGAAATTTCTGAGAAAATTCTGTTTTGAGATATTTAAATGTTTTCTAAATGTCTGTGAGAGTGAGAAGTTCATTAATGAATTTTGCTTGGTAACTTCTGTCAAAAAATTTTTAAATGCATTTCATTTTATGTTTGATTGGTAGGTAGGTAGGAAGACAAAGAAAAATAGAATGAATGCCTTGAAACATGGTGAAGATGCAAGACACAAAATAGTGAATGAGAGCAGCTCCTTGGACACCAAGTAATTCTTTTCTTTCCAGTTTGCCTTTAATTATTATTTTTGACTGAGATAACTCTAGATTTGCATGTAATTCATATGTATCCTTTGCCTTCTTTCCCTCCAACGGTAACATTTTGCAAAATTGTAGTTCAATGTCATAACCAGGAAACTGAACATATATTTAGGTCCTTGGATTTTCATGAAAGGCTGGAATGTAATTATTTTATTCAGCAATCTATTTTTCCTTCATCTAGTTCCCTGCTGTGGAGCCAAGCTTTCAGCTGAATATAGACAGGGTTTGTAAAACACAGTGTAATTTGTAACTTGTTATCATTTTATTTGGCAAATACTACTTACATTCTTACATTATCAATGCATACCAACCACAAAAAGTGAAAAGGTTCTCTCATCCTCTCTCTCTCTATATATATATGTACACACACACACACACATATATATACATACACACATATTTGTTATATATGTGCAGATGTGTATGTATGTGTGTGTACATTATACCTGTAGTTTGTGAGTTAATTTCTCATGCCACGTGGTAAGCATCTAGAGTTGAGGACGACAGCAGGGCATGTCTTTCATGCTCAAGATGGCAGGCAACATACATTGTTCAGTGTTCAAGATACAGAGAGAAACACTTGAGATCACAACCATTTATAACTGTCTGCCATACATCAGGCTCAGCTCCAGTTTCGTTAAATCCAGAATATTATCATTGATAACTGTGATATTTGGGGCTTTTTTTTTCACATTTGTAAAGACTTTGAGATTCTTTATGCCTAGCAGCTCATAGGCATTTTTGTGTTTGTGAAGTTAGAGCCTGTTTTATTCTTATAATTGTATTCTTGCTTGATTGTGTAGTGTCAGTGTTCTTTTTATTTAAAATGGTTTGGTAACCAGGTGCGGTGGCTCACACTTGTAATCCTAACACTCTGGGAGGCTGAGACAAGTGGACTGCTTGATATCAGGAGTTCGAGACCAGCCTGAACAAGAGTGAGATCCTGTCTCTAAAAACTAGCCAGGCTTTGTGGCAGTTGTCTATAGTCCTAGCTACTCAGGAAGCTGAGATAAGAGAACCAGTTGAGCCCAGGAGTTGGAGGCTGCTGGGAGCTATGACACCATGGCACTCTACCCAGGGCAACATAGTGAGACACTGTCTCACAAAATAAAATAAAATAAAATAAACAAATAAATAAAATTTAAAAATATACAATGGTTTGGTTGATTTTTTATTTTCTATCATAAATAAGTTTAATTGTATAAAACTTTGAGCATCATGTTTTTATATATGATTTATTCTTTTCTATTACAATAATTGTGTGCCATTCATTCCAATGATAATGCCATTTTAATTTTGATAATTTATATGAATTTGGCTTTACAATGGATTACTATATGAGAACTATTGATCTTTTTATTTTCATTTTGTTAATTTTATAATTGTACATATCAAAGGGTGACATAGTCATGTTTCAATACATGTAATTAGGCTCTGTGCCTGTGGCTCAAGTGGCTAAGGCTCCAGCCACATACACCTGAGCTGGCAGGTTCTAATCCTGCCCGATCCCACCAAACAACAATGACAGCTGCAACCAAAAAATAGCTGGGTGTTGTGGTGGGCACCTGTGGTCCCAGCTACTTGGGAGGGGGAGGTAGAATGGCTTGAGCCCAGGAGTTGGAGGTTGCTGTGAGCTGTGATGCTACAGCACTCTACCCAGGGTGACAGCTTGAGCCTCTGTATCAACAAAACAAAACAAAACAAAACAAAAACATGTAATTGGTATATCCATTATGTCAAACATTTAACACTTCCTTGTGTTTGAATATTCAACATCTTATTTCTAGCTCTTTAAAACCATGTGAGAGTGCTAACTCCAGTGACACTACAGTGGTATATAACACTGGAACGTATTCCTTCTCTCCCCATTTCTTCCTTCTCCCTAAACTTCTTGGCATTTAGTATCCTCTATTCTACTTTTTACTTCCACACAATCTACTCCTTTAGCTTCCACATATGAGTGACAACACAAGGGGTTTAACTCCTTGTTCATGCCTTGTTTCACTTAACATGATGTCTCTCAATTTCTTCCATGTTCCCACTAATGACAAGACTCTGTTCCTTTCCTATAGCCGAATAGTATTCTGTGGTGTCTATCTGCATCACATTTTATTTAACATATTATCTATTGTTAGACCCCCAAGTTGATTACATATCTTGGCTATTGTGAACAGTGCTTTAATAAACACAAAGGTGCAAGCATTTCTGAGGTGTAACAATTTCCTATTCTTTGGAAAAATTCCAAGGACTGGGGTTCCTAGATTACATTGTAATTTTGGTTCTAGATTTTTAAGAGACCTCCAGACTCTTCTTCATAGCAGCTGTACTAGTTTGCATTTCTACCAACAGTATATGAGACTTCCCATTTCTCCACATCTTCACCAGCATTTGTTATTTCATTTTTGTTTTTAATCTTTTATGTAAAAGCATTCTCTCTGGGGTGAGGAGATGGGGAGATTTTAATTTGCTTTTCCTTATTAATAGTAATAGTGAACATTTTTCATATATTTATTTTCCATGTGCATGTTTTCTTTGGAAAAAATTTGTTCAGAATTTTTGGTCACTTTGTAATTGGATTATTTGATTTTTTGCTGTTGTGGTTTTTCAGCTTCTTGTATATTCTGGATATTAATTACCTGTTGGATGATTAGTTTGCAAATACTATCTCCCACTGTCTTTTCATTGTATCCTGTCTTTTAATTCTGTGGATGGTTTTCTTTGCTATGCAGAAGGTTTGTAGCTTAATCTAATCACATTTGTTTATTTTTGCTTTTGTTGCCTTTATTTTTGAGGTCTTATTCATAAAATCTCCACCTAGATCTAAGTCCTAAGGCAGCTCCTCCATATTCTCTTCAAGTACTTTTATCATTTGGGGTCTAACATTTAGGTTTTTATCATTTTGAGCTGATTTTTATATAGTATGAGAGGTGGGAGTCTAGTTTCAGTCTTCTACATATGAATACACAGTTTTTCCAGCACCATTTATTAAAGAGACCACCATTTCCCAAATAAGTTTTTTTGGAATCTTTGCCAAAAATCAGTTGTCTATATACATGTGGATTTTTTTCGGGATTCTCTATATTATTCCATTGGTTTATGTGTCCATTTTTATGCCAGTACCAAGCTGTTTTGATACTACAGCTTTGAGTGTATTTTCCAGTCTCCAGCTTTGCTTTTGTTGCTCAGGGTTGTTTTTATTATTTAGACTCTTTTGTTGCTTTGTATAAATGTTTGGATTTTTTTCCTTTTTCTTCGAAGAGCGTAACTGGTCTCTTGGTAGGGATTACGTTGCATCTGCAAATTGCTTTGGGTAATAGTGTCATTTTAAATGATACTAATTCTGCTAATCCATGAGCTGTGATATCTTTCCATTTATTTGTATACTCTTCAATTTCCTTCATCAGTGTTTTTAGCCAGAATCCAGGGTCCAAAATGAGCCCTCCAGATATTTTTGGTAACAAATTCACCAATGGGGTTGGATGCATTCTATAGTATCCCATATACATTCTACAGTATCAGTATACTTTCTACATAAATCCATATCTAGTAAGTAATATGCCTTTTATTCTTCTCTAGAAAAGATTTCTACTAATACAGCCCTCTTATTTTTCTCAGTTAGGTAAGGAAGAAGCCAGTCACATGACACATGGCACATTGTGTTTGGAGAGGAATTGACCCTTAAGATATAATTTGAGCAATATGGTTGCTGCTAAACATGGAACATTTACAGGTCTTAGCATCCTATATTACTTTCCTATATTTTATTGCAAGAAGTAGGGAAATAATCATATGTAATTATGGGTTTATATTCTCCAAGTGCAGAGTTGAATCTATGAAAACTATCAAAATATATTTTCTGCTTGATTTCTGTTGCACAAAAGGACACCACATTGCAAATTTGTTCCACAGATATTTTTGAGATAACATTAATTCACCATGTAATATTAACATTCTTCAAGTATCTATCAGAGAATAGTTAATCAGTGTTTTTTATATTGAACATTAGATTAACTTATAGTATTTAAGATCAAGGGCATCCCTGAAAAGTTACAGCATGCAGACATTGGATAGAACTCTGGCTAACTCTTCCTGTATAGTCCTTGACAGTAAGAATTGGTGGTGTTGAGAGGAGTTAGGGATCCTTGAAGCACCTGAGAGGGTGGTGGGGTGGAGGTACTTCAGGAAACACAGCCAGGTTGGTGCAAGCTTTCACAGTGAAGATCCACATCTTGGATGAAGCAGATACAACTGGATTTTTTGCCTCCAGAAGGGAGTAGTAAGTTTGAAAACTTGGGCACAAAGCAGTGAACCACTGATAACTCGAAGTCTTCTGAAGCGGTGCTACAGATACAGCAGCCATCTTGCAATAATAATAAACGCAAAGGTGAACACACAACACGAAATCAGCAAATATCTTCAGAAATCAAATCCCAAAAAGAGGTGTAGATACCTGAACACAAAACTGAAAACAGAGAACACCCCATGTTATAGAGCCAAACAAGGAGGAATATAAGTATTCTCAGCTACTGTCAGATACAGTAGAACCTCCACATTGGCCATCTCCTTAAACAGACCTAATTTTCACAGACTGCACCAGCACATGCTCATGTCAGTACAGTAGGCCTGATTCCTATGTTGATCACCTCTGTGTGTTGACTTGGTATGTGTTGCACCTATACAAATAAATTAACTCAGATAATGTAGATAAAACACTTGACCAATGAGATTAAACAAAACAAGTACAAAAAAAAAGGGCAAAGTCAAAATATGAGCTGAAATGGAAACAGAAATAAGAGAAAGAATGAATTAGTCAGACTGCTTCATCAAACTAAATAGTTTTTTCAGAATGCAGAAAGTACTTTGCAAAATATAGAAGAAAGAGGCATAGAGGGTAGAAACAGAATTTGTAAGATCTGTCTAATGGAGGAGAACAAGACAATAAGCATAAAAGACCTGTGAGTGCATGCACATACCTTTGAACACAATGAAAATATAGAGAAAATTCAAAGTATTCTCTAGAAGAAATATCAGATCCTCCACAAAAGAAAAGACTCGTCATAACCTCCAGTATTTTTTAAGAATGCTGTCTTGCAGTAATCTTTGAGAATCCTCTATATTTCTGTGGTATCTTTTGTTATTTCCCCTTTATGGTTTCTGATTGAAGTTATAAGAGATCTTATTTTTCTGTTTCTGGTGATTCTAGCCAAGGGTTTACAAATTTTATTAATCTTTTCAAAGTTTCAAATTTCATTTAATACCCCTTTTTTTGGTTATTTCTTTTCTTCTGCTGGGCTTGGGATTTGACTGTTTTTCCTTGTTCAGTTGCTGGAGATGGCCCATTAGGTTACCCACTCGCTCTCCTTCTGCTTTCTTCACGAAGGCATCCGATGCTGTAAAATCCCTTCCAGGGCCTGCCGTTGCACTTTCCCACAGGTTTTGATAGTTTGTGCCTTCATTAACATTTTGCTCTAGGAATCTAATGATCTCCTTCTTAATCTCGTCTTTGACCTTCCATTTGATCTCGCAATCTCATTACTAGGTCTCTATCCTGAAGAACAAAAATCATTTTACCACAAAGACATTTGCACAAGAATGTTTATTATGGCTCAATTCATAATTGCCCAGGCACAAAAAAAAGATAGAGACTTTACATCTTTTATGTTTACTTGGATGGAGTTGAAATTTTTAAAAAGTATCTAACATACTCAATACTAATATGAAACCAAATATATAAACAATTACATGCTCCTTAAACAATAAAATACAAATATAGTCTAGTAGGGGGCAGGGGAAAGAAGCAGTGGCGGCGACAAATGGCAGAAGGACGGATGGCATTTGGTGGGATCTCACTTAATGGGTACAATGCCAGGGTATTCAGCACACCCCTGGATGAAGGGTTCTTTTACAACTAGAACTTTACCTTGCAAGTGAGCACAATGTAATCTAAAAATTTGTACCCTAATATTGATTTGAAATTAAACTCCCCCTAAAAGGGAAATTTCCTACGAATTGTAATAATTGCTGCATATTTGGCAGCAGCTGATAAATCTTACCTAGCAGACTAAAGATATATACATTTATTGACAGAGGCTTGGGGATCTTAATCAGAAGCTGCTTCCCCTGATATCAAGTTACTGACATACAGCTCGGATTATGGAGATTTTTCCAGGTTCTTCTCCAGGATGAAATCATGAAGTTGACAAAATCTATTCCTCACACTTTCCCAGGGTTACTGCTCCCCACGTGGAGTTGGTTTGTTTGGGTCATTCCCTAGACTGTGCCCAAATCATCACTGTCTCTGGACCGTAGGGACCCTCCTGCTTCTATAATTTGTGGATTTCTAGTTAATAAAAACAACTCTTGCTAATAAAAAAAGAACACGCTATTGTCTTGGAGGAGACAGAAAATTATATAACATTTTGGGCTATTTGGACCCTAGAATTCTATACTTATTGAGAGTATATTCACTGTGTAGGAGAAATAGAAGTATTTTCATACATGAAAGTCTATGTAGGGATAGATTTAGGAAATTTATTATCATTCCTAGAGACCACAGATAATGAAGAGAAGACAAAATGAATCTAAGAGAAGCAATAGAGGATTGTGATTATTTGCAAAATATTAATGAATTTATTATGCATATAGAATATTAAGAAGTATTACAGTGTAAAGAGCCTGGATACTGAGCCAGACTGATAATTGGAATCCTAACTTCACCACTAATTAGTTGTGTGACCTTGGGCTTGTTTCTTAACTTATTTCTGTCTTGGTGTTTGTAAAATGAGAACAATGAACATATTCGCTGGATTAAAGTATCGCGAGTATTAAATAAATTAGTATCTGTTAACACTGACAATGCTACCTCACAAATGATAATGTAATTTTTAACTATTACTATTTTAATGTAAAATTGGTAATAATTTTGAACTAAAATTGCAGGAATTATAAAACAGTGTCTATTTTGGATAGAGAGAAGGTAAGTGGTGGTAGCCATGTTCTAGTGTTTTTGTCCTGATATAATAGATGACATGGGTACTGCTTTACCTTCGTCATTGCTGGAAGTATGTTAATTAAGGAGTGCATGTTACAAACTTAGTCTGAGTCAGTCCCTGATTTTTGAAGCCAAAGAAACTGGTGCAGTTTTCTCCTTATTTTCTCCTTGTCTCTCTCTAGAATTATCTTTCCCTGTACTGTCCGATAGTCAGTTAAGCATTTCTAAAATCTGCTTAGGAGAAATAAATGACTTTTCGGAAAGCATATCAGGGGTGTGTGTGTGTGTGTGTAAGAAATTGTGATTGTTTGGAGTAGTTAATTTAGTATCGGCTTCTTTTCTGAGTCATAACATTTAATTCATTTAAATAAATAAATCTGGAGGGAGGTGTGATATATTTATTTGTTCATAATAGATCATAGCTTAAAAAGACCGACTCCTAAATTTTGGTTTATAAATCTTCAGCAATTTATTTTCCTATAAATAACAAAGCAAAGTCCTTAGCATACCACATAAAATCACTCATTTAACCTTTATATGATTTCATAGCATCCTCTACTGTTAATCTCTTATGAACTTCAGTAAGAAATTATGTGAACCTGTCATGTCATCTTGCATTTGTGTCTTAACTCAAGACAATCGCAGTCTACACAGCTCATTCCCTTGTAAAAAAGTCGTGCATGTGTACATGTGTACAGGCAGCTACAAAAAGTTAACCTATGAATAAAGTTCAACTACCACCTTCTCTGAGAAGGCTTACTAGATTACTTTGTGTTAGAATCAGAAACTGATCCTATAGCCATTTTTGAGGGAGCATCAAGCGTCAAGAATTGGGCATTGCATGCAATCTTTAACTAACTAATGTGTCCCCAGACACTGTGCATGAGTTCAGGACTTCTTTGACTATATTAGTGGTGTGTCCTTCAAACCTGCGGTCCCTTAGAGGCTGGAGAACTCACCAAAAGATGTTTTCTCAGTCACATGTTACCTTCAGTCTCCCTTCATCACAATGCTTCCTGAGTCAGGCACATGTTAACCTCAGTCTACCTACATCACAATGCTTCTTAAGTCACGTGTTACACTAGGTCTCCCTTCATCACAGTGCTTCGTCAGTCACATGTTACCCTTAGTTTCCCTTCATCACAATGCTTCCTCAGTCACATGTAACCCTCACTCTCCCTTCATCATAATGATTCTTGAGTCAAGTATATTTTAATCTCGGTCTCCTTTAATCACAGTGCTTCCTCACTCACATGTTACTCTCGGTCTCCCTTCATCACAGTGGTTCTTCACTAATATATTACCCTTGGTCTCCCTTCATCACAGTGCTTCCTCAGTCACATGTTACACTCAGACACACTCCATTAGAGTGCTTCCTCAGTTCACATGTTATCCTCAGTCTCCCTTCATCACAGTGCTTCCTGAGATAGGCATATGTTACCCTTGGTCTCCCTTCATCACAATCCTTCCTCAGTCACATGTTACCATCGATCTCCCTTCGTCACAGTGCTTCCTCAGTCACTTGTTACACTCAGTCTCCCTTCATGATGGTGCTTCCTCAGTCACATGTAACCCTCACTCTCCCTTCATCACAATGCTTTCTCAGTCACATGTACCCCTAACTCTCCTTACATCACAATGCTTCCTGAGTGTGGCACATGTTAACCTCAGTCTACCTTCATCACGATGCTTCTTAAGTCACATGTTGCACTCAGTCTCCCTTCATCCCAGCACTTCCTTAGTCACATGTCACCCTCACTCTGCCTTCATCACAATGCTTCCTCAGTCACATATTACCCTCACTCTCCCTTCATCACAGAACTTCTTCAGTGACATGTTACTCTCAGTCTCCCTTCATCACAGTGCTTCCTCAGTCACATGTTACCTTTAGTCTCCCTTCATCACAGTGCTTCCTCAGTCACATGTGACACTCAGTCTCCCTTCATCACAATGCTTCCTCAGGCACTGGTTACCCTCAGTCTCCCTTCATCCCCTCAGTCTCCCTTCATCACAGTGCTTCCTCAGTGACATGTTACTCTCAGTCTCCCTTCATCACAGTGCTTCCTCAGTCACATGTTACCCTCAGTCTCCCTTCATCACAATACTTCCTCAGTCACATGTTACCCTCACTCTCCCTTCATAACCATGCCTCCTCAGTGAAATGTTACCCTTGGTCTCCTTTCTTCAGAATGCTTCCGCAGTCACATGTTACCCGCAGTCTCCCTTCATCACAATGCTCCCTGAGTCTGTCCCATGTTACCCTCGTTCTGCCTTCATCACTGTGCTTCCTCACTCACATGTTACACTCAGTCTACCTCCATCAGAGTGCTTCCTCAGTCACATGTTACCCTCATTCTCCCTTCATCACAATGCTTCCTCAGTAATATGTTACCCTCAGTCAACCTTCATCACAATGCTTCCTCACTCACATGCTTCCTGAGTCAGGCACATGTTACCCTCGGTCTCCTTTCATCACAATGCTGGCTCTGTCACATGTTATCCTCGTTTTCCCTTCATCACAATGCTTCTTGAGTCAGGCACATGTTAACCTCAGTCTATATTCATCACAATGCTTCATACGTCACGTCTTGCACGCACTCTACCTTCATCACAGTGCTTCCTCAGTCACATGTCTCCCTCACTCTTCCTTCATCACAATGCTTCCTCAGTTGCATTTACCCTCAGTCTCCCTTCATCATAGAACTTACTCAGTGACATGTTACCCTCAGTGTCCCTTCAGGACAGTGTTTCCTCAGTCACATGTTACCCTCACTCTCCCTTCTTCACAATGCTTCATGAGTCAGGCACGTGTTACCATCACTCTCACTT
>CAUYQV010063435.1:0-15607 GCA_963574575.1 Galagoides demidoff
TAATTGCTGCTTGCTGGTATCACACAATACCTTTAAAAGAAAGATATTTTAAAAATGCATTATATTGAAACTCGACTAATTTAGAAAACTAATCTGTAATACCTTTCAGTCCAAAGTTACAAGGGCATAGGCATTGCATGCTTAGAGTGGATCTTTAAAAACATGAACTTTTATATTTCTGACTCTTCAAGTATGATTCACTTACCCATTCAAAAGTTCACCATGTAAGTTACTGCTGCAAAGAAACTGCCCCAGTTTTAGTACAATAATCATGTACTTAGCTCATGATTCACTGGGTCCGCAATTTTATCTACACTCAGCTGGAAGGTTATTCACCCTTATGCATATGCAGTCAACAGGAGATCCACTAGGTGGCTTTGCTTCTCACAGTTGACTAGATGTTGGCTGGTGCAAAACCAGGACTACTACATCATCAATCAACAAGTTATACCTGGTTTGCTTACAAAGAGACGACAGGATTCCAATAGGGAGCAAAAGCATGCAGATTTCTTCCAGTTCAATCTCAGAACTGGTACAAAATTGCTTTTGTCATACTCTATAAAGTACTTTAAGAGCCAGCACAGATTCGAGGGGTAGGGAGACAGGTTCTACCACTTAATGGAAAGAGAGGCAAAGTCTCATTGCAAAATGTGTGGCTCTAAAGCCAAGTGGAGCATTGATGCCATTTTTGTAATCAATATTCCACAATCACCCAGCATGCTTCTGTCCCCTTTTACTTTCATAAGATCAAGTTCTGTGGGGTGACTACCTGAAGGACCACGTAACACATTCCAGAAATGCTTGGGAATTAATGCTCAGTGACGCAATTGTGAATCAATGGGAGATGAGTGGTACAAAATGGCTGGAAGATAAATTATTTTCTCTTCCTCTCCTTTGACAACCTGTTTTTAAATGTTGTATCTCTGGATGGTTCCCCCAGAAGGCATCTGGTATGACTCACCTACCTGAGCTTTTTGAAACCGGCTAGCTCTAAAATGCACCTGTTTATATTTTCTTTCTCATTTTCCTTACCTTTGTTCTCCTTTCTTCTCTCATTTTTATTGTGCTTGCACTCGTTTTTATTGTAAAGCACAGAAAGGTTAACTTTTGTTACATAACCAAATATCCAAATCTTAGTGGCTTAAAACAACAAGAATTTGTTGAAGTCACAATGCCATAGTTTGGCTATTAGGGCTGGGCTCAGTTGGGCAATTCCTCTGGTCTCAGCTGAACTCAAAAACAACAAGCATTTGTTGAAGTCACAATACTATAGTTTGACTATTAGGGCTGGGCTCAGCTGGGCAATTCTTCTGGTCTCAGCTGAACTCACACACATCTTTAGACAATTGCTAGGTTGATTAAGTGCTAGCTAGTCCAGGACAGGTGGCCCCTTCTGCATATGTATCTCGTTCTCCAGGAGGCTAGCCCAGGTTCGTTCTACAATAACTGAGCAGGGTCAGAAGACAGCAAGTGGAAGCATGCAAGGCCTTCTAAGACTTAAGCTTAGGACGACCACACAATCACTTTTACCACATTCCATTGGGTAAAACCTGTCCCAAACTCCAGGGATGGGAAAATAGATTCAACCCGTTGATAAGTGGAGTTACAAATACAAATATTTGTATATTGAAAATATACAAATAGAGGGATGTACAGAGAGTTGGAGACATTTTTGCAGTTCTCTAAAAAGCATTAGCACATACATTTTGCCTCAGGCTTCATTTTCTGTGTGACTCAGGCTACGACAGTGCTAATCACACTAATTTTTTTTACATTAACATTCTTGAATAGGCTTAAATTTTGTGTATGTATGTAAGTACTATTAAGCTAGTGTTAATAAAAAGAAAAGAAAATATTACCCACAGCCCCATCGACTTCACAACATATAAACAATGTTCTTTTCTAGTGTTTTCCATATGCATACAAAAATTTAAATAAATGCCTTTTTTGCTCTTTTTAAAAAAATTAACAAAGTTTAATTGTGCAAAGAATGATTTGTGAATCCAGCAGCCCCCAGAACAAAAATAGGTTCAGAGAGCTCTGCAGCTGCCACACAACCATATAATATTTACAGACCAGAAAAGGAAAATGATATACAGAAAACAGAAGGAGACGCAGAAATAGCTGGATTGGTTATGGGTTGGTGTTTGCCTTATTTGAACACACACATTTTGTGAATGATCAAAATTCTGTGATTGGCACAGTAAGTTACTGTCTGTTTACATGTCCATTTCACTACGTACAGAGAAACCTTTAAGCTGAACTCAAAATATGTCATGAGGTAGCTTTAGGTTAAAGTTAATTTAACAATTCTCCTCCTTAGGTCAAATCCAAAGTTGACCAAAACTTTAGGTATTGACATCACCCTGTCATTATTGTTAATGTACTTAAGAAAAAGCAGAACAGTGACTATTATATGGTGGGAGCAAGGAATAGAAAAGTAGGGGGGAAATTAGCTGGTTAAGGATGGATTTTTTTTTTTTTTTTGTAAGAGAGTAGAAGGGACTTATTATACTGGAATCTTCTGTTTTCAGAAGAAAAAGACACTGGTCTGTTTTTGAGATCCATCTGCTTCTTTATGATTTCAATTTGATCATGTCATATTACTATTTAGCATGAGTGACTCCCTTTGGTTTGGTGAGGGCTGTTGGGCCTACTGCAGGAGCTTAGTTCAGAACAGTGTCTCAGAATTTTGCTTTACAATTCCTTCCTTTTTGGTCAGGTTCTCACTCCTCTCATTTACCACCATTTTGGTTTTCCAGTCTCAATGCATGATACAGCATGAATTTTTTTGAATTTTTGTCATTGCAGTTGAAGGGAGACCATTTGACCCTCTACGTACGGTTGCATGAAAACATTTAAAACTTGAAAGAATGAGGCGCTCCAGGGAGACAACTATGATGACTATCAGGAGAATAATAACTATAAAGAGCTGGAAGTGTGTTCATTAACCAAAGCCCCTCGGATCCAAATCAACTAAAGTCAAAAAGAACTGACATGCAGAAGGCCTGTGAAAATGAGTAAATGCATTATAAAGGTAAGTTGTAGTACAATACATAGATCCCATCTCTGAAAAATAAAAAATAGATCACAGTAATATCTACATTACTCATGTGGGTGTATGTTTGTGTAAGAAGATTCTGGAAGCATACACATTATACTGTTAATAATGGTTATTTCAAGATAGTGGGACCAGAGAGGGAGAGAGACTGATTTTCACCCTGTATATTTTTATAATGTTTGAATACTTTATATTAAGTAACAATGTTCTTGTTACTTACGAAATGCATGATGTACCAAGGAAAATGCTGTCAACAGATTTTCAAACTGTTCAATTATCACTTAAAACCCTCATTGCAAATGCTGTCAACAATAATTTCCAGGTTATCATCACAGAATATCTTAGAGGCCTAAAACCTTGCCTAGGAAATCTTCTGAGACTGTGTCCGTCTAATAAGAGTCAAACTTTGAGTTAAATTAATTAACCTTGATGCTATTCCCTAGGCCTGCCCACACCACACACAATCTGTGCCCATTACACCACTCTATTCCAGATGGCTAGATGTTGTGTGCTAATGAAGGCTGCTGCTAAATTCCAATCTGATCAAACCCTGCTCAGGACCTTACCAAAATAAACTAAAAGCACAAGTTCCCAGTGAAATCGTGTTGGCTGCTTTTTGACCTGAAAAACCAAACGTGAACTGAAATGGTGCAAGGCACAGGAAATTAATAATAAAATAGCTTATGAGTCTGTACTTATACTTGCTTTATATAAGCTGCCTCTTTTCACTGAAGTTCACCCTGGCCTATTTTTGGCCTCAGGTAAGAATGAAAATCATATAATACAACTTTGGGGCCCAGACATCATTGGAATGACATGGTCTATTATGTCATGAGCAAGTGATCTGCTTTCATCAAAGCCCATCGGGTCAAGCCAACACTGAGAATATATTTTCAAAGGGCAATATCCCTGTTTTGTTTTGCACAAAACTTCTTTACTCTTAAGCTGATTAGAAGAGCTGTCCAAACCATTTAGAGTTTAAGACCTACTGGGATAGTGCCAAGCCCAGATGCCTCGCCTAGCCTACAAGCCTAGGGGGAAAAAAAGCCTCCTAATGAATTAATCTCTGAATTAGGTGGAAATACAAAACTATGCCACTTAGAAGAAATTATCATAACAAATGAGGGAGAGTTTAAAACATCATATTCTTTTCAAATAGAAATTCATTCTATCTTCTGGAATTCTTTAACAAACACATTGTCTATAAATGAATGTTCAATGAAATTCATATTTTTCTGTCCTTTGCAAGCAATAGTCTCAGGCACAGAAAAGTTGATACATCTCGTTTTCAAGATTGCGCTTTTGCGTCCTAACCCTCTCCACCTCATTTTACCTTTCTATCATTTTGAGGGAAATCTCTATGTAAAAACAAGAGGTAATTTCCAAGGTTTTGAGTTCTATCTCTTCCACTCCTGATTTGGAAGCAAGTTTCTCATGTAATCTTGCAAACTTAGGTAGTTAGTTAGGGGTCTTCTGTGTCATGGAGACCATTCAAGAGGATCGTCTTAGACAAAAGAGGCTAAGCAAGGCAGAATGCTGTTCCTGCCATGTTGGTTTGTATGGGAAGTAACAACCACTCCAATCACATGTGTACCATTCCAGCCTCACTGGCAACCTCCCTATCACCAGAATAAAATACTGAATTTCTCTTCCACTTCCTTCTTTTTCCCCCCATTAATCTAATTCTCACTCTTCATTTATAGCCAATTTAAGTCCAATCACTTTTAAGTTCCTCAAGCCTTTCAGGTCTGGAAACCCCTTCTAGCTTTATCAAATAATATCTCTAACCTTTGAGGTGTGCTTAGCTCACTTATACTCTATCATTAATAATTTTATAACAATGGTCTTTGCTCTCCAAAAGTAGATCAAAAACCCTTTTAGGCTAACATCCCATTGGAATATTTTGTTTCCAGTTTTTAGAATGAAGGTAAAATGTTTTCCATTCTTGTGTATAATTCTGCAAATTTCCACAAGTGAATATTTCACTGGGTTTATTTCATGTTTGTTTATTGAGTTTTTGTTTGTTTATTTAACAATATTAAGGGGGTACAAATATTTAGTTACATGGATAGCCTTTACAATGCATAAGTCAGGGCTATTAACATACCTATCACCCAAATAGTGTTCACTGTAACTGTTAAGCAGGTTTTTCCCCCTTCCCTTCCTCCTCATTCCCCCCTTCTTGATTTCCAATGACTTTTTTTCTCTGTGGCATGTGCACCCATGGATTAGTTCTAAATTATTAGAGTACATGTAGCGTGCATCTTTCCATTCCATTAGGATAATGGTCTCCAGTTCCACCCAAATTGTTGCAAAATACATCGATTCACTTCTTTTTATTGCTGAATAGTACTCCATAGTGTGCATATATGTGTGTAGGTCTACACACACACACACCACATTTTGTTAATCTAATCATGAATTGATGAGCACTTAGGTTGCTTCCACATCTTTGGTATTATGAATTGTGCTTCAATACACATTTGAGGAATACTTATACACTGTTGGTGGGACTGCAAATTTGTACAACCTCTGTGGAAACCAGCATTCCTCAAAGAAAATAAATACAAGCTTCCCATTTGAGCCGGCATTCCCACTGCTAGGAATCTACCCAAAGGAAAATAAGTCATTATATCAAAAAGACACCAATTTCTTCACTGTCAAGTTGAAGGAGTTAATTATAGTATGAATGAATATAAAAATAATAACCTATAAACATTGAAGTAAAGTTTTTATGGCAATACAAGTTTTCTTTTCATTTTGCTATAGAAGCAGAATTATTGGGTACTATGATACATGTATGTTTAATTGCTGTATGTTCTAATGTACTCCACCACGTGACATGTTGCATGATGTAACTGAGAGACTGGCTTGCCTTCCCTTGGCAGTCTGAATAAAATAGTTCAGGTCATTCCCAAGTACACTGTCTCAGTAGGTTTAAAGCTCCCCCCAGAGTGAACTTACATTTAGGATTTTCACTTTGAAGGGCATTACTGAATCTGCTTCCCAAGACCTTTCACGATGTCCTCCTCCACCACTCCACAACTTCACCAACAATAACCTGAATACAAATTTACATGACCTTTCTACTCCTCATACAGCGTCCAGTCACTCAGAGGTGTGAGTAAGCATTGTAGAATTTACTCAAAGTTCATGGGACCATCAGTTATGTAGGTGAGTGTTATATTTACACCCCACAGAAAACAACTAAAAAATTACATTTTGAATATTCCTGTTCTTTCATGGAATCCCTACTTCAACACTCACGATTCTGAATTCCTTCCACTCTTCCCCTTTCAGGAGCTGGTCTTGTTAACATTCCCTCTATTAGCAGGGTTCTTGCTGCTCTTCCCCATGGTGCCTACGTACACTCACATGAGGTCCTTAACAAAACAAAGGCAGAACAGGAAAGTTAATTAGAGAGCATCGTGACAGTTTCTTACTAAGTTCTACTTCTATGAAAGTTGAATTTTCATTTATGGTACAAGTTGATGATAACTCTTAGTGTACCAGTTAGCTAATACCGTGTAACAAACAACTCCATAATTTAGTGGCTTAAAGAAACAAACATTCCTTATTGCTCAGAAGGTTTCTCAGGTCAGCTGGGCAGTTCTAATCTCTGCTTGTTTCACTTACATCTTTATAAAAAGCTAAAAATTGTTGGCTAGAGAGTTTTGCTGACTAAGGCTGAGCACCTCTGATGCTGGGCTGTATTTTAACACAGCCTTGTTACTATTACTGTGTTCTCATCCATGTTATCTCTTATTTTTCAAGCAAATAGTCTCTTATTTATAAGGCAATGGTAAGACATATGCTTGCGTCTGTATGCTCAAAACTAGCATATCAACACTTGCACAGCATTATATTGATTAAGCAACTCACAAGGCCAGCTCAGATTCCAGAGTGGTAAAATAGATTTCACTTATTAATGGGAATTGCTACAAAGTCACATTATATGGAAAATGCATATATGAAAGGTGAAGAATTAAGCCTATTTTAAAATTAAATTTATCATGCATACACAATCAGAATATTATATTCATTAGAAGATCTAATTTCCCTATAATTCTGGTATTATTAATCTGGTAAGTACAATTTTCACTTTCCTAAGCTTATAAAGACAAAGCTAATTAAAGTAAACTTCACACTTCATTAAAGAATGTTATGTTTTCCCTAATGAAAAGCTAAAATCACATGACTGGATTCCTTTCAATTTAATAAACTACCCATCACTTAAAGCTAAGACAGTACCCTATAGTCTTCTGTTAGTTATTTCAGTTAATCCCATTTAATCTACTTAAACAAAAAATATTTACATGATTATGTAAAAAAATTGTAAAGAAAATGTTAAATAAAAAATAATCTGTATTATATAATAATTTAGAACTTCCCTAGTATGTTTTTATTTTGGGAGGGGGAGTGTTTTATGAAGTTATACATGCAGATAGCTAAAGACTAGTTCTCCAAAGTTTATTATGAAGAACAGTGCATCTCCCACATCCCCACAACCATTGCTCCCTTTCAAGAGATTAGCATTTCCAAACTTTTACAATTATTCTTTTGGTTTAGACATCCATATTGCTTAGTGTTAGATATCACTCTTTCTTGATTTGTAGTCCTGGGAATTACCTATCATCTTCCTAATGTGGAAAATAATGACTTCTGATGATCTTGTTTCAACCTCAGGCTCCCCCATGTATGCCCACCTTGAGCTGCATCTTTCCCTCTTTCCATCCTCCTGCAATAGTTTTATTCCAACTTTGGGTAGAACAATAAGAGTCTTACTATATAAACCAGGTGTCCTCAAACTACAGCCCGTGGGCCACATGCGGTTCGCTGCGTATTTTTGCTGCCGCTGCCTGTCCTGCTTAGCAGCCAACTCATCCCAGGGCTTGCAGTCCAGCCCTCCAATGGCCTGAGGGACAGTAAACTGGCCCCCTGTTTAAAAAGTTTGAGGACCCCTGAAAATGCTATCTGCAGCTAATACATGTAGTTTCCATAATGACTTTTTATTTCTTGAAAAATTGTTGTTCTGTCTGTAATTAGTAATTGTCTATTTTATTTACTTCCTTAATTTCCTATGTACTATTTTTTAACAACTCAACCCCAAATTATATGCTAGTTGTTTATCTCACTGTGACTCTTTCAATGTTCAGGAATATCATTATCCAGTAATTTCACTTTTTCCAGAGCTTTCTGACAAGCTTTCATCAGAAGACTCACCTGCACCTAGGGAATGAACTATCCTCGTAGTGGTTGTCTTTCTCTCTTCCTGATGTTAAATTCCTGGTCTCATTCTTTTTTGGTTTATTTATTCATTTTGGTGTGCATATCTTCTAATAATTTCCTAAAGAAAGATTTGAGAGGCCTCGCACAGCCCAAAATATTTTATTCACACATTAAGTGATGTATTGCCAAGGTCTAATAGCATTGTAGGAGGAAAAGAAATTCCCCTTGGAATTGTGAACCATATTTCTATTATCAACAACTTCCTGTAGTTTCTAATTCTGGTCATGAGAAGTCCAAGACCATTCTCAACATTTATTCTTTAATTATGACTTTTCTTCTCCCTTTGAAACTGGCAGTATCTTTGCTACATCCTATGCCTTTGATATTTCCCCAAAGTTTTGACATAGGAATATTCTCATCCATTGTTTTTGGTACTTGCTAGGCTCTTTCAAACTAGTATTTTATGTCCCTCTACTTTGGGAAATTTCTTGAAATTATCATTTCTTCCCATCTACTTCTCTGATGTCTCTTTCTGATATTCCTATTTTATTTTAGTTTGGACTTTAGATCTTTTAATGGTATTCTAGATTTATATTTCCTTTTTTATCCTATTTTCATTTCTATCTTTAAATTCTTCTTTTTGGTAGAAATAATCTCAACTTTATTTTCCAGTACTTCCATGGAGTTTTTATGTCTGTTCTTACATTTCAATTTCTAAGAACTCTTTTCATTATTCTTTTTTATAGTGTCTTGTTATTTTGTTCATAAATGAGATATTTTCCTTTATGGCTCAGATTATATTAATGTTCTATAATTTCTTCTCCTTGCATATGTTTTCACTAAATATATATTTTTTCTTATTTCTTGTGGTCTCAATCTTTCATGCTAATGGATTTCCTCAATGTCTAGTGATCCTTAACCACCTGCTTCTGTTTAAGCCTAGGACTCTAAAAGCTGATTAGGTACTCTGAAGCAGCAGGTGGGTTTGTCAACTCTAGGCTTTATTGTAGATGGAAGGTTTCCAGGGGAATCATTACTGTCAGAGTTTTTAGCTCTTTCTTATTGGCCTGGTAAAATTCTCCAAAGGAAAATTTCTAATTTTCCTACCTGAAACACATAGACCTTATTCCCAGCACTCTGGGAACTAAAAGGTAAAACAGGGATGGAGGTCTCAGAGTTAAGCATGTATATACAGAAGCACCCTTAACCAGGAGGGTGACCAACTCTCATAGTTTGTAGGAGATTGAAGAGTTTCCTGGTATGCAGGACTTTTAGCTCCAAAGGCAGTGCAGTCCCAGGCAAACCAAGAGAGTTGGTCACTTTAGCCTGGGCAACACACTTTAAAGAATCACATTCTAGCTCTTCCTGGCTGAAACTCTTCTCCAAAACCAAGGGACCTGTCCTAGTTTCTAGACCATGTTTCAGAATTCCTACCAAAATGGCCCCAAGCCTGCCCTCAGGGACTGGGTGGGCTTTTTTCCTCAGTCTGTCCTCTCAAAGATGAAAAATTTCACCTACCAACATATGTATTCCTGAAACAAAGAGATGGAGAGGGGTAGGCATTTTGGGGTCTGAGAGAGCCTGAAGAGAAAGACTGGGTGGTCCTCAGGTGCTCATTCAAGGCTCCTGACAATGAAGGAAGGTGTGAAGGCAAGAAGGGGTAGATAAGGACCACAGTGCCATGGTACTCTTGCTTTGGGCTCTGAAAATGCCAGACACAAGCCTGAACCTCCCTGAACCTCCTTATTTTCACTGTGCCTAGAGCCCTCCTTCCAGAGCCCTCTTAGTTAGCGTCTCCTACTACCAACCTTCTTATATCTTACTAGGATGCAGAAGTGCAACTGACCAACTACATAGAATAGACAGTAGGATCTTGAACTCAAGATTGCTTAAGAGACTTCTAACCAATCCTCTGTTTTGGCCTCATCTTCACCCCCACTTACAGGGGTAACCAAGATTGCCAAGTCCTGAGCCTATTGGAGGCCAGTGGATGTTAACTGGATTGCTTCTCATTTTCTCCTCTTCAATCTTATCATTAAGCTTTTTTTGATTTGCTAAGTCAGATTCCTTTCTTCATCCACGTTCCAGTTTCCAATATCTTGTGGTATAGCTGCCTCTTGTCTCCTTTGTACTAATAGGTCATTTTTTTTATGTTGCTTTATTATTATGTAACTAGACCTTACAGAGGGAGCTAAAGAAAATGCATATGTTCAATCACTCATCTCTACAACAAAGTTGGAATATCAAAATAGTTTTAGCAAAGGACTAAGCTGGAAAAAATGAATAAATTCAGAGGTAGAAATGTGGATGAGAAAATGGGAAATAGTCAATCCCCATTTGATCTGCTAACGAAACAAGGAGGTTACACTAGATAAAATCTACCAGTTTGCTTACCACTGAGTATATTGTATCAGGCAAACAAACACGTGGCTGCTCTCCTATGGACTGAGAAAACCAAGGGAATTGAATTTTTTCCAAGATATTATTTCCAGCCTCTCTTAGTGATAAGCTATTGTGATTGTGCTACCTTACATATGGGTATAAAGGACAAGAGCAACCACGAGCTCTCAAATGTTAAGGCACATATATGCAAAGTTTTTTTTGTATGTTTTTCATTGAATGTTTGGGTATGACATTGAAGAAACAGTCATGTGGCTCAAAGGAGTAGGGCACCAGTCCCATATATAGGAGGTGGCAGGTTCAAACCCAACCCCAGTCAAAAACTGCCAAAAAAAAAAAGGGCATGTAGTTTTCCTTCAGCATAAATTCCCCAAGATGCTGTGTTTCCCAGGTAGTGAAGGCTGTAGGCAGAACATTAAAATAGAGAGGGACAGGGTCATCCATGCATTCCCTGAAGCACTCCTGTCCACGTGAAGGTGGCCCTGGCCTAAGGAAGCAGTAGGTGGTACCATCAAGGACAAGTCAAGCCCATGTTAGCTGAGAGAAAAGGCACTGATTTTGACTATGTTTCTCATATTCTAATGCATGGATTTCATCAAAATCTTCCAGTAACCATTTTGCATGCAAGGAAGTAGAAGGTCAGAGAGGTTATGTAATTTACCCATGGTCCACTGTAGCTAGTCAATGGTGGAATTGGGTACCCAGTCCAATTTTGTCTAGCTCTATAAACTTTCTATTTGAAAATTATGAATCTGTAGAAAGGCAAGGATTTTGCACTATTAACTGTTGTCACTGCAGCTTTCTTGGGTAGCAAGGTGAGCCACTTTTTGACACAGCTTTTTTTTCCCCTGAGCCCTTATCAACGTGGTATAGGCAGAAGGTGACATGGCCTCTTGATTGCACAGTGTGTGAGCCTCATCACCAGCTGGGCCCAGCTGGCTTTCAGATTTCAAATATTCTCCCTACAGATAACCAGAAAATCACTGTCCCATTTTTGGGGAAATGGACGCATCCTGTTAGGTATAGTGACATCTTCTAGCATGTGGCCTTCTACAATTTTTGTTGTTCTAATTGTAGAACGGATGTCTTTGCTCCATAGTAGGGACCTCACCCAACAGAGATCACATGGATGGTAAAAGTAGGAAATCTTTTTTTCTTCTTGGGTTGAGAATTTATTTTTCATCATTTCAAAGTACTTTTAACCTAATCATTTTCCACAAAACTCACTGGGCTAGGTCTTTTTGGGAACACCTTTAGCTATTACTCTAAATACTGGAACACTTAAGGGATTTGAAACAAAATGCCCACAGTCATACCAGTTGTCATTTCAGCCATTCACCCATGAATGGACTTCCAAACTTCCGAACCAGATTCTACACAACTCAGAGGCTGCAATATCAGGCAGTTCTCCAAGGGAGAGGATGACTATGAGCTGTTTGCAGCTGCAACAACCCTTACAACAGAGGGTGTGGAATGTGCTGGCCCAGGCAGTAAAGGGCCCAAAGAAAAACAGCATCCCCTGCCTGGGGCCATGGGGAGGGAGGAGTATTGAAGCTGCCTCAGTGCAGTTGAGAGCTGGACCCAGCTCCTCTCTGCCTCTGCTTTGCTCAATAGGCTTTCCCATCTGCTTACACTTCCAAATAACTGACTTCATTTTTAATGATGTTTAAACAGAAAACTGTTCCTTTGCTTATAATACTTCTGACACCACGTGTGTGTGTGTGTGTGTGTGTGTGTGTGTGTGTGTTTCCCCCACCCACAAGCAATTCTCTAATTCTCTGGAGATAGCAACTTGGAATCTTACATTTTAATTTAATTCTGACACTAATTATTTGGAATTAATTTAGACCCTATGAGTTAAGGGCTCAATCTCATGGGACACAGACAAGTGGTGGGGCCAAGGCTACCCACACAGAAGTCTGTCTGACTTGGCTACAAATCAAGGGTTCCCTCCTCAGGTTTGGTAGTTTATGACAATGGCTCACAGAACTCAGGAAACTACATCACTATTACTGGTTGTAAAGGATATTATAAATGTTACAAAAGAACAGCCAAATGAAGAGGTAAATAGGTCTGGAAGGGTTCCAAGATCAGGAACTTTAGTACCTATAAAACTGAGGTGCACCACCCTTGCAGTACATGGGTGTGGTTGGCAACTGGGAAATTTGCTTAGGCTTTTCATTGAGGTTGTATAACATAGGTGCAACATCATTGACCCTTACTAAGTGAATGGATTTCCACCCCTCTGCTTTGCTAGGTCAGGGCTGGTGCTGAGAGCTTGAAATCTCTACTCACATAGTGTATTCCTTCGATGGCCCACCCTCATTCTCCAAGAGTAGGGTGACCAGATTTTAACATATGTAAAGCGGGACAGCATGGGGGGGGCAGGGCAGGGCAGGGCTTGACAACAATGCAAACTTTGAAAGCAGTTCTAGATAATCGCTTCTCAATAATTATTTGTTACTATTATAGTTTAACATTATAAAATTAGCAAAAATAATATAAAATTCATATTCTGGCAAAATAGCCATATGGCAGCTGAAAACCATATATTCCCTTCCTGTTCTCCTGCCTGTTGGTGCATTCTTTCCAAAAATTGGGACTTTTCACAGGACAAATTATGAAAAAGTGGGACTTTCCTTCCAAAAGTGGGACATCTGGTCACCCTATCCAAGAGTCAGCTCATTAGAACAAAAGTTGTTTCTGTCACCCAGAAATTACAAGGATTTGAGAAGCTGTGTTGGTAACTAGAATCAGAAATCAAATACACATCATATGTCTTATGTCATAGCAATTACTGGATTTTTCTCATTTTAAAAATTAAAAATTATTAAATGTAATTTTTAAAGTAGTAAAAAAAAAAATAGGAAACACCCATATGGTCATCATCCAGAATTAACAACTGTTAATATTTGGTTCTATTGCTTTCAGAAACAAACATAACATTCCAAATATAGTCCCTTTTAATCAGAAATCCTCTGGGTTTCATACCCTAACCCTTCCCCAAAGGGAACAATGGCCAATTGTAGGTTTCTTTCCACTCCATGTTTACACAAGTTCTAGCTATTATTCTAGAACAATAACTAGAATAGAATATATATGCATCATTTACATACATGGTAGATATCCAAGTATATCTGGCTTCTTTTCACTTTAAATTATGTTTTGGAGATACAGCCATGTGATTCCCTATGTGTATACACTTATGCACATACACATAATAGTCATTCCTTTTGGCTTCTGTATAGCATGTCATCGTATAAGTATGTCACATTTTAACTATTTTCTCATTAATGAACATTCAAATTGCTTTAATTTTCTGTTAGTATAAAAATGTTGCAATGAACACACTTGTAACATATGCTTATGCATATACACAATCATGTATCCACATGATTCTCAGAAGTGGAATTGTTGCATCCAATGGTAAGCACATTTTCAATTTATTTTGCAAATTGCTCTCTAAAATGGGTGTCCCATTTGATATTCTCAGGGTAATGCTTGAAAGTTCTACTTTTTTTCAATACTTTGCCAGAACTTGGTTTTAGTAGGTTTTTTTTTTAACTTTCTCCTCATTAGATGGATAGAGTGGCATTTCTTTTCCTTTCCTTTTCTTTTTTTTTTCTTTTCATTCCCCTGAAAAGTAATTAGTTTAAGTTTCTTTTCAAATGTTGATTGGCCATCCAGTTTCTTTTTTTGTTTTTCTTAATTTATAGGCTGTTTGCTCATTCACACCTTCAACCAATAGTTAAAGGTCACTATTATAAGCAGCGTCTCTTGTAGGAACTGCAGGTGCTGAAGAAGACAGACAAATACCTTGACTTTCTTGGAGTTTGCATTTTAGGGGAACTGGGGGAGGAAAGAAATTAACAAATGAACAAAGAGATTTCAAAAAGCATCTATGAGACAGTGAAGAAAATTAACATATGATGTGATAGTAACAGAAAGGAGCAGTTAATTATACCGGGTGATCCATCAAGGACAACCTCCCTAGGAAGGTACATTTAAGTGGAGATCTGAATGACAAGAAGGAACCAAATACATACAAACATTGGATAGAGGTTGTGGCAAAGGAAGCAGCAAGTGTAAATACCCTGAGAGCACAAGTGTACCGCGGATAGAATGAAAGAAAAGCTCAGTAATTCCATCCCAGTGAGAAAAGGACAGGCAGATAAGAGATGCTATCTGATGCAGGGATTTTAGTTCATGCTAAGACTTTAATGTTAATCTGAGAGCAATGTAAGGCTTTGGAGGAAGCAAGGGTGAGATGTAGTTTGATTTACTTATTAAAATTATCCCTCTAGCTGCTGGGTGGAAAATTAACTGGAAGGAAGAAATAAAGAGAACAGTTAAGAGTTAATTAGAATGATCCAGGTTAGAGATGATGGAGGCTTGGACTAAGTTGTCAGCAGAGGAGAGGAGGAGATATGGGCAGATTTGGGATATACATTGGAGAAGGAGGTGCTGGTATCAATACTTCATGATAAAATGAATGGAGAGTGAAATGCGAGAGAAATGGGAAATTAAGGAATGGTTCCTTTGGGTCTGAACAATTGGATGAGTGGTAGAACCATATACTGAGATAGTCAGACCAGAGGAAATAAGGGTGAGTAGAAATAAATAATGATGATTGCAAAACCTCTTAGACATCTGAATGTCCTGGCACCAAGGCCAGTGTCAGGACACAGAATGAAATAACTTAGGGGACCTGGAAAAATAGACTCGGACCCCCACTTAGGTTAATTAATTGGTAATTTATTTTACCTGCTGCAGGGGCTGCTGCTCCGAGAGACAGTCAGCAGCCCAAGTGTGAGGGTGAGTTACCTTTTATAGGCTTTGTGTAAGCATATTACAGAAGCGAAAGGTGGCTGGTTAAGGGGGGTTACAACTCAGGTAGTCATAGATACAGCAATGGAA